>CAWUFW010008634.1:600000-866533 GCA_963921515.1 Calotriton arnoldi
GCAAAGGCGGGACATGCGCCCGCCTTTGCCCAATTGCGTGCTGTATTTTTTTTTAAAAAGCACGCGAAAGCCAATGGCAGCCGCGGAAAGCAAAACCACACGCACGAGCGTGTGGTTAGCTTTCCAAAGCCCTTTCTAGAGGTCTCGCGCTGCGCGACCAGTGCCGCGCACTGCAACGCTAGGCGCGAGACCTAAAAATGGTGCTGGGAAAGCAAAAAGTGCGAACTATGTGGCTGGAGTTGAAACCCGAAAACCCATCAACCTCCGTTGCCCAGCAAAGTGTAGTCCTATAACTGGCGCTTAAATCCTCCCAACTCCTACTGACTCAGGAGTCTCCTTCGAGAATGTTCTGGCTTTTCTGGAATGTTCGGTCTGTTCCGGAATGTTCTGGCTCTTTCCACCTTGATCCGTAAGTACTGATCTGTGTTGCCATGACCCCACCTTCCTTCGCCTTCCGAGCCACCACTGGGCCATCTGCCACAGTCTCCAAGGCTGGCCCATAGCAAGTTTGTATTATGGAGTCTGAGTAATGTGACCTCATCCCTGTGACACTGGGCAAAGTCCCCAGAGAGTACCATGCATCAAGCACATCGTCCATCTCATGTTCTGTCTTCATAGGGACATTATTAAAAAAAACATGCCTTGGCAAGCAAGCATGGAGAGCAGACTTCGTCTGGAGAGCCGAGGTTGTATTCTGAAGAACATTGGTATGGATAAGCAGCGTACATTTTCATGATGAGAGGAATTTAACAAGGTAGCATGGATAGTCTGCATTTCTTTCAGCAGATCATGAGGCTGTTATTTAATTATGTTGAACATACAATGTGTGGCGTGTTCTTCCTTTTAGCATTTTCCCTGGTCAATGCCCTAATAATTCTCATAATGACTCTCTGTTTTCTTACCCTATGGGCCCACAACTCCTAAAGGCACTGAAAGTCTATTGGTTGTGCGTTAAGTACACAGCAGTGGTATCTAATGTGGGACTCCTAGGCCAGTGAGGGCCTTAACTCTCTTTTCTGTCACACATCATACCTTGCAGGAATCCTTCACCACTGGAAGGGTAACTCATATAAGCACTCCAGTGCGAAATGAATTCGCTTTAACAAAATGAAATCTTCTTGAATAATGTTTCACTGTGGTTTATTTTCATCTTATTCCAATAGTGAAAATAATTTTTTTTGTTCCATAATATTCATAATCAATCGTAATAACAATCAGATCTTAAACTGTTGCAATTTCACAGGAATGTTAACTTAAATCCCCAATGCATTTCGGGACCAGCCCTTCTTCAGGGGGTTCTCCCTGTAAACAAAATGAAGTAATCTTAAAGATCCAAGAACTAAATGCGCCAAAGACAAAGTAATAATATGTTCGAACTTAGTGTCTAAATATAATGAATAACTGACAATAATAGACCTTAACCACACACGTACTACTATGTATGTGCTCTTAATTCAGACAAACCAAAGTCAAGAAAAGTGTCTAAGGACCGAAAAATAGCTATACGATAACCGTGCTTAAAATCGTGCCGTGAATAAAACCACTAGAGTGAAGCTGAAACATGCTCAGTACTATATCTAGAAAAATAAGCTCGAGAAGGGAAATTATGTGATAGTTACTCACAGTGGCATTCTATGACTATTCAGGTGTGCACTACTATTAAGAGAAAGAGACCGGACTGTGCGTTAGCGTATTAGTGATAAAGCAGTAAACGTGAGATTCTTAATCATTAAAAAGAGGGCGAAGATTGTGCAATATAACGATAGTAATACGAGAGTGCACATGATAGCTAACAAACGTGTAAGGTGACGGAGTAGCCACAAATCCGTGAAGCAAAAACCCGTTCGCGAGGGAAAGAAAAAGAAAACAAAGATTGTGCATTATACAAATGGTGATGTGAAAGTGCTCGAAATAGCAACCAACCGTGCGAAATAACTAGGTAGCCGTGAATCCGTAGAACTCATTTACCTGTGAAATGCTTAAAGAAAGCTTACTCCATTGTCACTTATAAGTTCATGATAGTCTAACGTGGATTGCTATCATATGTATACGTTTTTTCATGCAAATTGTTTTCCTCGTCCTGTATGGGTATGTCCTGACATTCAGATTTTATTCACACTCGCTTTTCCTTTTTGTCTCTAAATTTATATGTTACCTGTTTTAGGTCAGTGTATATACAGTCTATTTTGTTTTGATAAGCTTGAAGAATATTTCATACATCTATATTCGTAATTCTTTCAGACACAGACCTTCATAGAGATTGAAAACGTCACAGAAAACTTTATTGTACCATGTTTGACGTAGGCATCTATGTATCATTACAGAACAGAGTTCGATCACTAGCGTAGTCTGTTTTTAGTTTTTCTTACACTCACGCAGATCACTTCCGCTCTCTTTCTTTATTTTTCTTCCGGAGCACTTCGGTCGCACAGAATTCACCCCGCGAGCATTCGAATGGAGTAAGCTTTCTTTAAGCATTTCACAGGTAAATGAGTTCTACGGATTCACGGCTACCTAGTTATTTCGCACGGTTGGTTGCTATTTCGAGCACTTTCACATCACCATTTGTATAACGCACAATCTTTGTTTTCTTTTTCTTTCCCTCGCGAACGGGTTTTTGCTTCACGGACTTGTGGCTACTCCATCACCTTACACGTTTGTTAGCTATCATGTGCACTCTCGTATTACTATCGTTATATTGCACAATCTTCGCCCTCTTTTTTAATGATTAAGAATCTCACGTTTACTGCTTTATCACTAATACGCTAACGCACAGTCCGGTCTCTTTCTCTTAATAGTAGTGCACACCTGAATAGTCATAGAATGCCACTGTGAGTAACTATCACATAATTTCCCTTCTCGAGCTTATTTTTCTCGATATAGTACTGAGCATGTTTCAGCTTCACTCTAGTGGTTTTATTCACGGCACGATTTTAAGCACGGTTATCGTATAGCTATTTTTCGGTCCTTAGACACTTTTCTTGACTTTGGTTTGTCTGAATTAAGAGCACATACATAGTAGTACATGTGTGGTTAAGGTCTATTATTGTCAGTTATTCATTATATTTAGACACTAAGTTCGAACATATTATTACTTTGTCTTTGGCGCATTTAGTTCTTGGATCTTTAAGATTACTTCGTTTTGTTTACAGGGAGAACCCCCTGAAGAAGGGCTGGTCCCGAAATGCATTGGGGATTTAAGTTAACATTCCTGTGAAATTGCAACAGTTTAAGATCTGATTGTTATTACGATTGATTATGAATATTATGGAACAAAAAAAATTTCTTTTCACTATTGGAATAAGATGAAAATAAACCACAGTGAAACATTATTCAAGAAGATTTCATTTTGTTAAAGCGAATAAATTTCGCACTGGAGTGCTTATATGAGTTACCCTTCCAGTGGTGAAGGATTCCTGCAGTTAATCGTCACACCTCATGATCAGGAGGTGATACTCTACAGCACCCAAACTTTGTTAAAGCTGAATTAACTTTTCACTACTTGAGTAAAAAGGAGTGCGACTGTTTCTATTTCTTTCCTGAATCATTCCCTCTGATCACAACAGTCGGCACCCAACAGAAAGAATGTCTTACGAAGACATCGCAAACATTACTGGAAACAGAGCTGAAACATATGGTTTTACATTAGATGACACAAATCGTATCTATTCACTGATCCAAGAACCAGAATGCGTCACTTTAAGCACAGGATCCATACAGTCAAACATCAAGCAACTACTGTTCGCAGCAAAAAGAGAAATTAACCAGCGACTTCATGCTAGTACACTGATACGTTATCATAAAGTACAAAGGATACCCAGAGGTCTGAGGATACCTCTCAAACCCACCCTATGTAAAAATAATGCACGTTTCACTGAACGATGGTATGGCATTCTCAATAAATGTTCACTAGATTTGATTCTGCTAATTGTGGAAGAATTGTCTAGAGCATTAGAGGAACTTGAAAAAGAAGTAAATCAACTGAAACAAGACATTAGTGATAAACTGCCAGCAGAAGAATGGAACAAAACTTTGCAAGATATCAATTCGCAGCTAGAAAAATACACTGCAGAAATTAATGAGAGAAAACTACGTAAATTCAACCGAGATACCGTAGATTACAAATTAGGGGAGGTCTACAGTTGGGCAGAAGTGTATGCCTCTCGAAGACAACAACAACAATTTGGTAATCGATCTACCGAAGAAACATCTTCGTCGGATGAATCACAATTACGATCACAGCCAAGAGATCCACCACCCAGAAACACAAATTTTGAGAGAGACAACAGACCTTCAACCTCAAATACAGGAAACACAGCTACGGTCCCTTTTTTAGGGAGGGGCCGAGGTACACTCGTCGAACCAGGAGGTCAAGGTCAAAGTTTAACCGAAACAGAATTGCCAATAGCCAAATCGACCAGAAGTCAGAAAGTCTAGTAATAAATATTTCCCAAACAGAACTATCTACCTTTCAAACTCGAACCTTGCAGAAAGGTTTATCCTAAGTAACTACATACGAGTCTAATGAGTTAGAAACTCAAATTTGTCTGTTTAAATTCATGAGAACTTTACGCTTGAAACACTTTTTCAGAAACATAGTTGTACCGAAACCATCTGAAGAACACGGGACACTATTAGATCTTAAACCGAAAAGTACATTCCAAGCGCCAGTGAGCCATAAAGTTCTTGACTCATTTGAAACGGTGGTTCAAAAAGAATTACAGGATATATTTAAAATCAATACGACTAGACGACACAACCTCACAATGAAAGAGCGAAAAGCTATATCTGATTTGGCAAACCACGAGCACATCACATGCTGTAAGGCAGACAAAGGCGGAGCACTTGTGATTCTTGATACTAAATTCTATTTGGAGAGTGTTCAAGCACATGTTGCAGACAAAGACATCTACATGGAGTTGAACTTTAACCCCACTCAAGAATTCACTAGAGTGTTGACCACAATCATTGACAAAGCATTGACCATGGGGACAATAAATGAACGAGACAAGAAATTTTTAATCAAAGATAATCCGAGCACACCATACCTATACATGATCCCGAAAATTCACAAGAGCTTAGAAAAGCCTCCATTCAGACCGATTGTGAGTACTCGGAACTCAATACACAAACCCATCGGCAAATACATTGATCGACATTTGCAGCCCAGTGTTCTCAAGATGTCAACATATCTACAAGATACCACTGATTTTCTAATGAAACTAGGAGAGGTCGAGTTGAAAGAAGACACTGAATACCTTTTGTGTACTATCGATGTAAAATCCCTATACACTTCCATTCCACATGACTTAGGTTTACAGGCGTTGGAATTTTTTCTCCTCAAAAGCGACAAAAGCGAGGATTTAAAAGTATTTTTGCTTGAACTCATGCATTCTACTCTATACCACAGTTATTTTTCCTGGCAGAACCAATTTTACACTCAACTATCTGGCACATCTATGGGCAATTGTGCAGCTCCAGTGTACGCTAATCTTTTCATGCACCAATTTGAGCTGGATCATATTTTGTCGAAAACCATATGGAAAGAGAATCTGACTACCTATTTCAGGTATATTGATGACATATTTGTAATTTGGAAAGGTTCTGAAACCAACTTAATTCAGGCCATTGGCGAGATTAATAATATAGATGAACGTATTCAGTTCACACATACCTTAGACAGCAAAAGAATCTCTTTCTTGGATGTTGACGTTAGAATACATGAACATAAATTAATTACATCAGTATTTACCAAGCCAACAGATCGTAACAATTTTTTACACTTTTCTAGTTTCCATCAAATGAGTTTGAAAACACACCTCCCGTACTCACAATTACTTCGAGTGAGACGAATTTCATCATCAGAAGACCTTTACCACGAAAACAAAGATAAAATATTGACAAAATTCAAACAGAGAGCATACCCTGAAGAGATTTTACGACAAGCCAATGAGAGAGCTAATCAAAAAGATAGGGTTGAATTGCTCAAACCCAAAAACTGCACAGAGAAAAATAATGAAAGAACGGTATTTGTGTCAAAATACTCCACTCAGAGTTTCAAAATCAAGCAATCCATTAGAAAATATTGGCCATTACTACAGGCAGAAACAGACTTTAAAGGTATATTTTCACAGTTTCCTATCTTTGCTTACAAACGTTCAGAAAATTTGCAACAATTGCTTCAAAAACCGAGGGCTGTTCTTAAACAGGTCTTTACTGGAACCATCCCGTGCCACAACTGTGGGAGTTGTAACAACATAATCAAGGGCACGACCCTGAGGCATCCTACACAGGGTACTCCTATCCAATTACAAGTGACAGCAACTTGCAATACAAGCAACGTCGTGTACCTGTTGAAATGCCCGTGCGGATTACCCTATGTAGGGAAAACGGAACGCAAAATTAAAACCTGGTTGGTTGAACACAAAAGCAATATCCGATTGAAGAATCCCAAATCTACAGTTGCAATGCACTATTCTGAACAAAACCATAACATTAGTCAATTACGATACTTGATTTTGGAACATGTCGCAATAAAAGAAGGCAGAGACAACAAGAAGTTTTTGTTGCAACGCGAACTCTATTGGATTTACAAATTGAATGCTTTAAGCCCTAAAGGGCTAAATGATCGTATTGAACTTAGTTGTCACTTATAAGTTCATGATAGGCTAACGTGGATTGCTATCATATGTATACGTTTTTTCATGCAAATTGTTTTCCTCGTACTGTATGGGTATGTCCTGACATTCAGATTTTATTCACACTCGCTTTTCCTTTTTGTCTCTAAATTTATATGTTACCTGTTTTAGGTCAGTGTATATACAGTCTATTTTGTTTTGATAAGCTTGAAGAATATTTCACACATCTATATTCGTAATTCTTTCAGACACAGACCTTCATAGAGATTGAAAACATCACAGAAAACTTTATTGTACCATGTTTGACGTAGGCATCTATGTATCATTACAGAACAGAGTTCGATCACTAGCATAGTCTGTTTTTAGTTTTTCTTACACTCACGCAGATCACTTCCGGTCTCTTTCTTTATTTTTCTTCCGGAGCACTTCGGTCGCACAGAATTTACCCCGCGAGCATTCGAATGGAGTAAGCTTTCTTTAAGCATTTCACAGGTAAATGAGTTCTACGGATTCACGGCTACCTAGTTATTTCGCACGGTTGGTTGCTATTTCGAGCACTTTCACATCACCATTTGTATAACGCACAATCTTTGTTTTCTTTTTCTTTCCCTCGCGAACGGGTTTTTGCTTCACGGACTTGTGGCTACTCCGTCACCTTACACGTTTGTTAGCTATCATGTGCACTCTCGTATTACTATCGTTATATTGCACAATCTTCGCCCTCTTTTTTAATGATTAAGAATCTCACGTTTACTGCTTTATCACTAATACGCTAACGCACAGTCCGGTCTCTTTCTCTTAATAGTAGTGCACACCTGAATAGTCATAGAATGCCACTGTGAGTAACTATCACATAATTTCCCTTCTCGAGCTTATTTTTCTAGATATAGTACTGAGCATGTTTCAGCTTCACTCTAGTGGTTTTATTCACGGCACGATTTTAAGCACGGTTATCGTATAGCTATTTTTCGGTCCTTAGACACTTTTCTTGACTTTGGTTTGTCTGAATTAAGAGCACATACATAGTAGTACGTGTGTAGTTAAGGTCTATTATTGTCAGTTATTCATTATATTTAGACACTAAGTTCGAACATATTATTACTTTGTCTTTGGCGCATTTAGTTCTTGGATCTTTAAGATTACTTCATTTTGTTTACAGGGAGAACCCCCTGAAGAAGGGCTGGTCCCGAAATGCATTGGGGATTTAAGTTAACATTCCTGTGAAATTGCAACAGTTTAAGATCTGAATGTTATTACGATTGATTATGAATATTATGGAACAAAAAAATTTCTTTTCACTATTGGAATAAGATGAAAATAAACCACAGTGAAACATTATTCAAGAAGATTTCATTTTGTTAAAGTGAATTAATTTCGCACTGGAGTGCTTATATGAGTTACCCTTCCAGTGGTGAAGGATTCCTGCAGTTAATCGTCACACCTCATGATCAGGAGGTGATACTCTACAGCACCCAAACTTTGTTAAAGCTGAATTAACTTTTCACTACTTGAGTAAAAAGGAGTGCGACTGTTTCTATTTCTTTCCACACATCATACCTTAGCAGAGACATCCCTGGGCACTTATAGAAATCCTTGTTGGGACTGGAAGAGATGCCTCCTTTTTTCACTGAGGTTTGTCAAGCTTAACATGTACAAAGTAAACCCAGAATATCAATTAATACCTGAATCTCGTGAAACACTGGTGATGAGGTAGACATTCTAGGGAATGTGTGCACTGCACTCTGTTGTACTTGTTGCTCAGCCAGTGTGAGTGTGGAGTGGAATATTGGTGCGTGGTGATGCTGTGGAATGTTGGATGAGTGAGAGTGTCATTTGGTGTATGGGCTGCGCAGCGGTCAATAGTTTAGTCAGGAGTAAAAACTATTACCTCAGTAGCACCAACCACCGCACCACTTTACATCACAAAGCCGGTTCAGGGAAAAATACGTAGGCGGGTGTAAAACACATCTCCCTTGTCGCACGTCCCGAGTTGCTCTTCCCAACATGGATTGCGGGAACTCCTCTTTCTTGTCGCACTACACTACGCGGACTCTGGGGACTCCTTTTCCTTGACGCACCTCCCAACGTGGACCAAGGGAACTCCTCTTCCTTGTGGAACTTCCAAACACTGTGTTATATCCCGATTGTATTAGTATATGTTTCCCAGCCTAGCTGTCTCCCTGCTGCTCAGCCAGAGTGAGAGTTGGTATTGGAATGTTGGTGTGACTGTGATGCATGGAATGCTTGGGTGCCTGTGTAGATGAGTGGTGACAGTTGGAGATGGGCTGAGCAGCAGGCAGGCTGTTCCTGGTGGGGCTGGTGTATGAGCTTAAGAGGCTGACGATTGAGGAACATCATTCTATTGGACAGATGTACATATTTAATATCCTGCAACTAAGAAGTTAATAAAGAAATACTTAAAAGACAACTCGGCTACGTCTGGTAAGATGCGGGTGTAAAACACATCTCCCTTGTCGCACGTCCCGAGTTGTTCTTCCCAACACGGATTGAGGGAACTCCTCTTTCTCGTCGCACTACACAACGCGGACTCTGGGGACTCCTTTTCCTTGATGCACCTCCCAACGTGGACCAAGGGAACTCCTCTTCCTTGTGGAACTTCCAAACACTGTGTTATATCCCGATTGTATTAGTATATGTTTCCCAGCCTAGCTGTCTCCCTGCTGCTCAGCCAGAGTGAGAGTTGGTATTGGAATGTTGGTGTGACTGTGATGCATGGAATGCTTGGGTGCCTGTGTAGATGAGTGGTGACAGTTGGAGATGGGCTGAGCAGCAGGCAGGCTGTTCCTGGTGGGGCTGGTGTATGAGTTTAAGAGGCTGACGATTGAGGAACATCATTCTATTGGACAGATGTACATATTTAATATCCTGCAACTAAGAAGTTAATAAAGAAATACTTAAAAGACAACTCGGCTACGTCTGGTAAGATGCGGGTGTAAAACACATCTCCCTTGTCGCACGTCCCGAGTTGTTCTTCCCAACACGGATTGAGGGAACTCCTCTTTCTCGTCGCACTACACAACGCGGACTCTGGGGACTCCTTTTCCTTGATGCACCTCCCAACGTGGACCAAGGGAACTCCTCTTTCTTGTGAAAATTCCGAACACGGAGTTATATCCCGATTGTATTAGTATGTGTTTCCCAGCCTAGCTGTCTCCCTGCTGCTCAACCAGAGTGAGAGTTGGTATTGGAATGTTGGTGTGACTGTGATGCATGGAATGCTTGGGTGCCTGTGTGGATGAGTGGTGACAGTTGGAGATGGGCTGAGCAGCAGGCAGGCTGTTCCTGGTGGGGCTGGTGTATGAGCTCAAGAGGCTGACGATTGAGGAACATCATTCTATTGGACAGATGTACATATTTAATATCCTGCAACTAAGAAGTTAATAAAGAAATACTTAAAAGACAACTCGGCTACGTCTGTAAAATACGGGTGTAAAACACATCTCCCTTGTCGCACGTCCCGAGTTGCTCTTCCCAACACGGATTGAGGGAACTCCTCTTTCTTGTCGCACTACACAACGCGGACTCTGGGGACTCCTTTTCCTTGACGCACCTCCCAACGTGGACCAAGGGAACTCCTTTTCCTTGTGAAACTTCCAAACACGGAACTCCAGGGACTCCTCGTACTTGTCGCTGTCGCTCTTCATGACATGGACTCTGGGGACCCATCTTCTTAATGGCACTTCAGAACACGGGCTCTGGGGACTCCTCTTACTTGTCGCTCTTCCCGACACGGACTGTGGGGAAGTTAGCAAACAGCTGCATAGGGTGGCAGAACACCCCAGGGAAGAAGATCATTTTCACCTGTGCCACGAACACAAGGAGCACGCTGGTCACAACGCAGTGGCCCAAATCCAAGCACAGTGCTGGAGACATGACAAAAGTAGCGACAATGACAGCTGGAGAAGTCACAGCAGGATGTCCCAAATCACGGTTGCGGCAGTCCAGTAAATGGTCAAATGAGGGACAGCATAAATCACTACAGCTCCACAACAAACCACAGCTCCATTCCAAGCAAGACCAGGAAGACACGGCAGGAACTGGCATGCCCGGGTTGCGGCCGACCGGTCTTAAGGTCACTGGTGTGGCTCAGGGCTGCCAGCTTGCTGTACACGCATTAAACTTAGCTTCAAGAGGAGCTTCTTCATCAGTAAGTTACTTTAAGCTTGAAAACCAGGTAGGTTAGGCTTCCAAAGTTCATCCAGTTCAAACACGTAGGTTCTTCTTAGTAAATCGTCGCCAAAATGTTGTAATCAAACGAAGACCCAACTCCAGGGTAACTTAAGATAGTATTTATTAAGATGGTAAGATCAAGAGTAGAAGTACAAAGAGCCCCACCAGGAGCAGCCTACCTGCTGCTCAGCCCATACACCAACTGACACTCTCACTCATCCAACATTCCACAGCATCATCCACACGAACATTCCACACCACACACACACTGGCTGAGCAGCAAGTACAACACTCTCACAGCCTACGTGACAGGAAGAGGTTCCAGTTGACGGAGGGAGAGAAGTAATTTTTGTTATAGTAACTAAGCCTAAGTATACGATAGAGATTCATTTTTGGATGATTCTAGAAGCAGCTGATTGTGACACTGAGGTGCCCCTTCCCCTGTAATTTCAGAATGGTCACTTGTCTCCAAGTTTTGTCTAATTCAAACCTGTTATCTGAAATTTATTTCTGGTTTGCTGAATATTTGGCTGAGTTTGTTGAGTATCCCGAGGTTGAAATCTCCATTATGGAGATCCAGGCCAAGTTGTTTCCCAATTTGCGGAAGGTCTTTATTAGAAAGATTATGCATAGGCAGCTCCCTTGTGTCAAATCAAAACCATGGTTTAACTATGAATGTGTGCAATCTAAAAGAGCATTGCATCTGACTGTCCAGTCGCATTCACACTCCGAAATTACCAAAGCCAGAAGCAGGTATAACTTGGCACTCTAGAAGATGAGGAGAGCCTGGGAAGATAAGAATTGGCAAGATTTAGTTTCTGCCGCTAAGACTAATAATAACAAAGCATTCTGACATATATTGTCCCATGGAAGTCTTGATAGGACTAATACCATCCCTCACTATATACAACCTGATAAACAGGTTTCACATCTTCGTATGCCAAGGCCGATACTGCTTACCTGCTCACAGGCTCTTGTACCGCAGGTATTACTACTACTACTGCCACTCTTAATAAAACCACTGTGTAGTATCCCGCCTCGCGTGGGCACTGACTGCGCGAGCCTGGCCACGTGCGGCCGCAGCTCGTGCAGCTCTGTGCGGGGCATGTCTCGAGCACGCTGACGACTGAATGACTCAGTGGCGATAACTGTCGAGAGCTAACGATGCCGGATGCCGTTTCATGTCTGTGGGATGACGTTCAAATAAAGTTAACAAGAACCCATTGTGTTTATATGTCATGATTATATCATAAAAAGTGTGGCGACGATCTGTTCATCATTCCACACAGAACTCACGGGACGACTGCCCACAACATCAGCGTAGCAAGCTCGCAGTTCCTGAGGAGGCGGGTTTTCCTGACAGGAGAAACGGAATTGCTTGGACACCTCATGCTGCTGCTTCCGTCTCTGTGCACTTCTCCAGCGATTTCCTGCTTGTTCGTCAACAACGTCTAGGTAGATTTCTGATAGGCGCCTGACTTCCGCTCAGCAACCAGGTCGCAAGTTAGGCCTGCTTGGTTTGTAGGTACTTTCATTGATTTAGTCCTGAGACAAGCGAGGAGCATACCGACGTTTGGGGTGCGGCCAGAACCAGCGTGCTTCCTGAACAAGCCTGGCTGGTAAGTACTCTCATTCTTTTACCCTGCCAACAAGCCAAGGACGTTCTAACATTTGGGTGTGGTCGGTGCATTATTCAAGCTCCACAGTGAGCGCACTGACATTTGGGGGCTGCGGGAATTTTGACAAGCTTTCTCGGCCAGCGCGGAGTCGCGCGCACCAGTAAACCAGGCGAATACAGAAATGAGCACGCTAGTAAACAAACCAAATCGAGCCAGTGCGGTCAGAACGATATTATACCGCCTCAAATTTTAGGACGCAAACACCCAGTTCACAGGGAAAGCAACCAGCTTATGGTTCAATTTACATTGGCAGTGCAGTGATATACACTCTGGTAGATCACAAGTGTAGTGGCCAGATTTTATCAAAAGTTCAGTCAACATTCCATTGAAAAGTGTTTTTGTACTCATTCCAAGTTTCTCCTCATCATTAGGAAGTGCACCTTAAGGATTTCTGTAGGGGTCTGTGTACACACTTCATATTGTACCAATATATTTTGGTGGCAAAGTTTAAAAAAAAACTTAGATTATTTTTATATCATCTGTTTTGGACCCAAATTTCTATTATGCAAGCAGTCAATCGTCTGCCAACATTTCTTGAGACACCTGGTGAACTCCCCATCCCATGGCGTCAATGCCTTGATGCTTTTGAGATCTATTTGGGGGCTATAGGTGCACATAGATTCAGGCCTGAAAGAATAAAAATCCTTTTACTTCATTCCCTAGGATTTGGGGGTAGATCTACTTTCAAGCACCTTCCTGAGGTTGTGTTAGAAGATGATGAAGAACTAGATGAATTTCAAGAGACCATCAAGAAATTAGCAACTAGGTTTGGTGTTCAACCAAGTTCGGTATTATTACACCATAAGTTTTTTAAAAGAGTTCAGAGATCTGGAGAGTATGTAGATACCTAAATAACTGCTTTGAGGAAATTGATTGCTGACTGTGTTTTTCAACATTTTAGTGATCAATTAGTGCGCGACTAATTCATCAGTCATTGTTCTGACAAGGGTATTTGTCAGAATTTGCTATATTTGGGGAATCCTAGTCTGGAAGAAAGTGTCAGAGTAGCCAAGAGCATCGAAACATCACAAAAGTCAGGAAAAGAATTGGAAGATAAGGCCAGTGAATCTGTCAATTCTGTACTTGTTTCTACTGAAAGCACAAAGAAAAAAAAGTATCCTCAAAAATATTTTCAAACGCACTGACATGTTTCAGATGTGGCAATGTGAGTCACGCTAGAGGTATAAGAATGTTTCCGGCTAAAAATGTAGTATGTCGGTCATGTGGAAAGCTGGGACACTTTGCAAAGGTTTGCCAGGGAGTAAAGAAGGCAGAACCAAAAGTGGGGTGCGTTACAGACAACAGTGGTAGTGACACAGACGACTTGTGCACTGAAATTCAAGACATGGTTTTGATTGTTAGTGATGAAAAGTTAAGGACGGGTGATCCTTCTGATTGTGCCGACCCTTACGTCAATTTAATAGTAGGAAACAAAGAGTTACATCTTCTAGTAGATTCCAGAGCACGCATTACCATGATCACCCATGAATTATTTTTGAGTTAATGGAAGGACAGGCAGTTGTTGCCACCGGATCGTGCACCGGTTTCTTATGAAGGCCGCAGAATAGACTGAGGGGCATATTCACAAGGACTTATCACCGAGTTATCGGCACCTTAGCGCAGCAAAAGTGGCGATAGAATTATCGCCCCATTCACAAGCTGGTGCTAACTGCCGACATCACCACATAACCCGCGATAGCTGCTGCAAAAAACATCGCCACGGCCGACACCGCTAACTAACGCTAATGAGATGCAGAATAGGCGTGTCCGTGCAAAAACACAAGAAAAGACAACACCGCACGATTCACAACGGACAGCCAGATCTGCGATGCGAGTCAAAAACAGGCAATAAGCAGCGGTAGCAGCAGGGATTTAACACCTGCCTTCTGCTGGTGCTAAGCGGGACGACCACCTGCAGTCTGAAAGGGAGCCCAGACCAGAGCCACACCTGAAGACCAACAAACGCCATGGAGCTACTGATCAAGCAGCTCGGAGACCCTGGAGGGCCACAACACCCACCACCACCACCCCCAGGCCCGCCACCACTCCCAGGACCCCCCACCCCCCCCAGACTACCACAGAGGCAGCGCAGACAAAGACAGCGGACCTACCGTAAACGCACCAGCCTCACAGACTTAACGCCAGAAGAGGTCATTGCCCACTACAGGCTCAAAAGGACAACCATCCTCCGCATCCTGACCCACATCGCCCACAGGCTGACGGTACCAACACAGCGGACAACCAACATCCCTCCGCAGACAAAGCTGCTGGCTGTGCTGCACCTGTTCGCCTCTGGTACCTTCCAACCAACAACTGCCAGAGTCGGAGGAGTCTCACAGCCAGCCCTATCCAAGTTCATCACACCTGTCCTGGATGCCATCATCAGCCTGGTACCTCAGCACCTTCACTTCCCCCACACTGCGCAGGAGCAGCTGGAGACCAAGCAAGGCTTCTACGCCATAGCTGGATTCCCTCATGTGTTGGGGGCTATTGACTGCACACATGTCCTACTTGTGCCCCCTGCCGACACTGCACACAACTACCGCAACAGAAAGCACACACATTCCATCAATGGGCAGGCAATAGTGGACCACCGGGGACTCTTCACCAATGTAGTGGCCAACTACCCAGGCAGTGTGCATGATTCATTCATCTTCCGACAGTCCATCATCAACCAGCGCTTCCAGGATGGCACCTATGGGAATGCATTGCTCGTTGGTAAGCGCCAAATGAACACACCACACACCTCAACTCCACAGTCATGCAACTCACGACTCTGGGAATGGCCACGCAGCAAAACTACATGCAACATGCCACACAACATGCCCACCTACCACACACGACAACACGACTCAATCGGGAACCTGGGCTTGCCATGTACACAACCCAGCTACGGCATGGCACCACAGCCGCACAATAGCAGAATGTGTGGAGAGGTTGGAAGCAGGCATGTGCGAAGGAGGCAAGTGACTAAGGAATGAGAACCTACCCAATGTCAAGTGTGGCGTGGATGTGCTGGACAGACTTGATTATGCAAACCACGGAAATGTCCATGTGGACATCAACTGCTGGTGCATGGAGTGTAGTGGCCAGTGGACGCTACCATGTCACCACAGGCTGTGGGGTAGACGCGGAAATGTCGCCCGTTACGTCCCCCCCTGTAGGCATTGGCGGAGTGGGTTGGCCCGGCGTACGCCAGGCCTGCGTAGGGGTGTGAATAAAAACCCAGTCGCTCTGGGCGTGGTCCTCTTCCGGAATCGCCAACGTGTCTGCCAGGGCGGCGCCTCTCAGCCCGCCACAAGTGCGACGCCGTGAGCGGCGGGGCCTGCGACCCTGTGCGCCTGCTGCACCCTAGGCCACTGTTCCCCAGACCTGTCTTGCCCGCCCCAGCGCACCAAGGCCGCTCTGCTCACCTGCCGACACCGGCGTGTGTCCAAGAGGGCCCACCACGTGCCGGCGCAAGCTCCAAGCCCCAGGCCCACGACCTTGGCAGCCTCCCCAGACCATTGCTGGGCTCCACGACGCAGGCCCACAGCACTCCTTTCTCGTTGACATACCCCACCGGTGTGCACTGCGGCCCAGTTGGTGACACATTTGGCACTGAGTCTTGAGTTTTGAATGGCAGAGTTCATACCAGTGAACGCACGGAGAGGAGTAAGAGGAAGATACGGTTCAGTCCGGATGAAAGCCGGATCCTCGTTACGGAGGTGACCGAACACCAGCAACAACTGACCTGGTGCCACTGACCCTGTTCAACGCAAGCCGACGATACGTGGTGCCACTAACCCTGTTCAACGCAAGCCGACGACACGTGTTTGTGGGCCCCTGCAGACTACTGGCTTTGGCATGCACTGCGGGCCAGCCGGCCTCACACCAATCACATCAAGTCGGGACCAGCCAGGAGACGGCATCGTCGCAGGCTGCACACATGCTCAGCTCTGGTGCCTCAGTCTCCGTGACCCACACGTCATCGCCACATGACATTCCAACGCCGTGTGTGGGAGTTCCAGGAGGAGCTGGCTGAACTGCAGTTGGCCCACGCACACCGCTGCCACCGGCCGACACTGCGGGCAAGTAGGTCACACATTTGGAACTGAGTCTTGATTTCTGTATGGCTGAGTTTACACCAATGTACACACCTCATCGCAGACTGCATCCCCTTGCAGCCCTGGTGCCACTGACTCCGTGCGCCGTGAGTCATGGTCACTCTCTGGTTGAACTTTGGTGGCGTCTGAGTCTGTGGCCTGGGGGTTGTCGTCATCATCATCTGGCAGGTACGGACTTGGTGTTTGGCATGAGTCTGTGGCATTCATATCCCCCATGTTGCCTGTTGCTGCTTGGTTGTTCCCTCTGCATCATGCCCTGGGGGTACACCTTCCACTGTCCCACGATACACTCAGCGACAGTCACCTTGGACATCTACGAGGACCTGCTCAGCTCTCATGGGCCTAACCCAGTGCATTGCAAGTCACCGTCCCGTGGCGGTGTGCCCGTGCCGGCCGCTGTGCATCCGGGGCCACTAACTCTGTGCACCTCAAGTCATGGTCCCTTGCTGTTTGTACTTTGAAATTCTGTTTGAGTGATGACTGTTGTAGTTGTTGCCAACACCATACACTCCCTGGGGGCTGTCTTACACTCACACCACGCACAGCCAGCACAGGCATCACTGGACTAGTGTGCCTGCCAACACATCATGCCGAACCACCTATTGACTCATCTCTCTCTGCACTGTCACAGGTGATCAGGGATATGCACTCTGCCCTTGGATGATGACACCCCTCCGAGACCCGAACACACATGCCCAGAGGCAGTACAATGCATCCCACATACGCACCAGGGGCATCGTGTAACGCACATTTGGCGTGTTGAAGTCACGTTTCAGGTGCCTGGACATCACAGGCGGAAGGCTCCTGTACAGGCCAGACATTGTGTGCAAGATGATCGTTGCATGTTGTGTTTTGCACAACATCTGTGTACACTCCAATGCCCCATGGATCCAAGTGCCAGATGCACCGGACGATGATGAGGACGATGGGGCATGTGGCTCACACCCCACTGCAGCTGCAGCATGAATAGCCCGTAGGAACACCCTCATTGCCAATTTCTTCACCTGAGCACGTCACTTTGTGTCCGTCCTGTACGTTCATGGGACAGTGCAAAATGTCCACTAGCACTGCATGTGTAAATAAAACAGTTACAGGTTGTACCCGTCCATTGTCATGTCACAGGTTCCTGCAATGCCAGATGTGATTGGCCATTTTGTGCACGCACGCGGCACCAGTTGTGTCCTGTGTTCTGTTGTGAAAGTGTTGCAGTATGTACCACATTGTTGACAATGTTGGGGTGCTCTTATTGTTCTGTGTGTATGCTGCACTGTGGCTGAGTCGCCCCTGCAGCTCTGAATTGGCTGCCACTCATCCGTTTAGGCGGTGTGCCTCTCACTTCTGTGTGTCTACAGTGCTGAGATGTTGCAGACTTGAGTGAATTGTGCTCTTCGTTGTGTTGTGACTCATGGTCATGGTCTGTCGGCCGATGTGTAGTTAACGTCAGGGGCTTTTTGTGCACGTGGATGTGTGACCTGCACCTTAGCGGATCTGGCCCGCACTCAGCCACCTCAGTGTTGTGGCCTGCACATTGACATGATAGTTGGACTGCAGCCATGCTACTCGTCATGTAGTGTCTCTTGCATTGTCAGTGTGGCTGACTGATACGCATCTTCGCTGGGTTTCGCACGTGTGCATGTGTTGGTTGTGTGATTGGTGATGTGTTGGGTGGGGACCCCTTTGGGCACATGGTGGAGGTGGGACTACTTGGTGTGTGTGTGTGTGCTGCAGTGTTCCCGGGGGATCAGGGACATGGTCCAAAGTCATTGTGGGTGTGCAGTGTGCTCTGCTTGATTGTGCATGTGTGCCATTGTGCCCATCTCCCCCCGTCCCCCCACTCCCTGGTCGGTACTCACCCTGTTGCTGTTGTGTCAGGTCATGTTGAGCAGTGTCCGTGTCCTCAGATCCTGTCATTGTCTCCCGACTGATGACTGTGGCCACCATTTTCTCCAATTCATCATGCTCCTGGTGTTCTGCTGGCCCCCCACCTCCAATGTGCATTGCTGCTTTCATGTTGGCAGCGGGTTCCTTCTTGGGTTTGCCCTTCGCATCATTCCAGCGCCTCTTGTCCTCTTCCATTGTCCTCCTCAGCGCGGCTACGGCTTTCACATGGTCCAAGATGGTTTGCCATCTCGGCGTCTTTGTTGCCAATGACATGTTGGAGGTGACATACAGTTGGTGATGGTGTCCTATCTCATCCGTGACTTGGATCCGGGTTTCCTGCAGACTGTACCCCGTCTTCCTCTCCCTCTTCTCATTGCCCTTCCACAACACCTGGCTTCCTGGCTGGGCCTCCGTGGGTCTTGTGGGTTTCACGTTTTCCTCTGCACTTGGTCCGGGTGCATCCTTGGTGCTCCGCGGTTCATCTTGTTTTTGTTATGGTCTTTTTGGGTGTTTTTCTTGTGCTTTTCCCCACATGACGCGTGGGACTTGCTGGCCTCACGCTAGTTATCACACTGATTTTATCGCGGTTGGGCCCATCGCAGCTTTTTTCGCGTTAGGGTTTGGATTTTTATCGCCATCGCGGTAGTTGTTTCGCGGACATTTGCCGCGTTATGGTGCGGTTATCGCACGGTATCGCCGTGTTGGGAATGCCACGTTAACACAGCGTTATTTTCCCGCGATGGACTGCGATGTGAGAAGTTGCGGTAAGCTATTTTGGCGATGTTTATCGCACGTTCTTGTGAATATACCCCTTAGTTAGATACTTTGACGATGTCTTAGAATTTAAAGGTAGCACATCCAGGGTAAAGTATATGTTGCAGCCAAAGGTTTGAATATTCTTGGATGGTTTCACCAAGGTCTGTTTGTTATGATGATGTGCCCTGGTGCTAAAGAACAAGTTTTAGCTACAAGACTTTCCACTTTTGTAGGAGAAATATTGAACAAATATCCTAAGGTGTTTTTGGGGGAGCTGGGTAGAATCAAAGGATTTAGACATAAAAGCAAGATTAAAGTAGGGGCAGTCCCGGTTAAGCACAAAATGTGTGGTGTTCCTTTTAGTGTCAGGAATGATTTAGAAAAGGAACTTGCATCGTTATGTGATAGAGGGATTATACAACCTATAGAATCTTCTATTTGGCTCTCTCCATTGGTAGTAGCATGGAGAAAAAATTGAGAACTTAGGGTATGTATATATTTACGCAGCCTCAACAGAGAGATCTGGGTGAATTCACACCCTCTTCCTAACATTACAGAAATATTGGCTACTGTTGCTGGGGCCAAATATTTCACAGAGCTCAATTTGGCTGCCACTTACCACCAGGTCAAATTGGATCCTGAATCGAGGCATCTCACGGCATTTGCATCCCCATCAGGGACATTTCAAATTGTTGCCTGCTGTTTGGCCTGGCCTTGGCTGTGTCCGTATTTCAGCGTCTCATGGAAAACCTTCTTAAAGATGTCAAGAATGTCGCCATCTTCCAAGATGACGTTTTGATTTATGTGCAGGACAGACAGTCACATGATGGCATTTTGAACATAGTGTTGTCCATATTCCAAAGTCAGGGTGTAGTTCTGAAACGCGAGAAATGTGAATTTTGTAAGCAATCTCTAGAATACCTAGGCCACATTATTTCACGCACAGGACTTCAACCCAGACCATGTTTGGTCAATGCTAAATTACAGGCACCTCCCCCAGTGACAAAGCGAGTGTCAAGCCTTTCCTGAGGTTTAGCAAATTTTACCCACGGTTTATACCTGACTATGCTACCAGAGTCAGACCCATAATCATGACATATAGACATGAGTTTCTTGATAACTTTATTCTAACATCATCCCACAGACATGAAACACCATTGGCGTCCTTAGCTCTCAACCATTCTCGCAACTGACTCATGCAACTGTCAGCTGTCAGAATTCTCAAGACACGTGCCATACAGAACTGCACGAGCTGTGACAACAACCTGCCAGGCTCACGCAGTACATACTGCCAATGAGAGGCAGGATACTACATATCTCCTTTCCTTATACAAACTTGAAACATGCACAAACCATAAACATACATAACATTTGAAAGATCATAGTTGAGAAATACCAAATGCAAGATGGTATTTCTTTTACAATACTCTTTTCCCTTCCACACAAAATGTACTACTATAGAATAGAAACCATTATATGCATTGAGAAAACAAACAAAAACAATAAAAAAACAACTGAAAACAAAATAAAATAATCCAGACTTCATCAGTGTTACATATCATTTAAAAATAGATATATGTGGCAAGATAATCTCCAATTCATACAAGAAATGTTACATAGGATAAAGACCAACCTTGGAGATTCGCCTGTACCTTAAGGGTAACTTTATGTGCCTAGTACTTTTCCGAACCCCCTGAGGAGAGTGAAAGGAAACATCATCCTTGTCTATCGAACTTTATTCAGCAGTATCTTTCTTAATCCCTACATCAAGTGTAACCTGAGCATCATTGGTAAATACCTTCAGATCTACTTTCACCACTTTAGCAACATTTCACCAACTACGCCCATTTACCAGTACAGCACTTCCACAAATTTGATCAATTCTCATAGGTTCTAAATACTTTGATTCGCCTTTTTTTTTACAAAAGAATTTTTTTTAATGCAGACAACATCTCCCACTTCAAAATGTTTTACAGATACACTGATCTTTTTGTCATAACAATCTTTTTGTTTTGCTTAAGCATTTTCCACATAGCTCCTTACAACCACATCCAACTGAGACAAAGATGAACATTGTTTGCGCCATTTAGACATACAAACAGGTTTGAATTCAGTTGAAGGTTTCCTTCCCCTAAGCAATTCAAAGCGAGAAATACTAGTTGTGGAATGGGGTGTTGTTCGGTAAAACCAAAGCATGGTCCTCACAGCAACTGGTATGTCACACTTATGCATAAGTGCCCAACCTATTTCCCCTAACACTCTTTTGAAGCGCTATACCATACCGTTGGTTTGATGGATATAGAGTGAACTTTTTAAATGGTTTATTCCACCTTCCTGAAGAAACCTCTCCACTTCAGTTGATACGAATTGGACACCGGTATCAGAGAGTAATGTCTCAGGGAACCCTTACCTCATAAAAACCTCTTTCAAAAAATCTTTTGACATTATAGGCGCTATCGACTGACTTAAGTCGGCAAAGGCTCCAGGTCCCGATAAGATCTCGGGGACCTATTTAAATCTGAGCCTATATGTTACGTCAGTCTTTTATCTAATGTCATTGCAGCCGGTATTGAAATACCTAATACACGGAGGGGGGCAGGAATCATCCCAATCGACAAGGAGGGCGATGGTGGTGATCGTTTCAACTACAGCCTCATCAGCCTTATCGATAATTTAACAAAAGATCTTTGGCAGACAGGTTCTTGAAAAACCTTTAGACTGGGTGACTCAACATCACTTATTGTCTCCCCTACAAGCAGGTTTCCATGCAGAGATAGTACTGTTGACCAGGTATTTAGATTTGCTATCTTGTTTTGGAAATATGTCTTACTTAATAAGCAAAATCTTTATGTGGTTTTCGTAGATTTACATGCAGCCTATGATCTTGTCCCGCGGGACAAACTTTGGAGTGTCCTGGGTGAAATGGGTGTTCCATATGAACTGGTTAATCTTTTTGCTCGCCTCCATGTAGGTAACTTAGAACAGGTGTGTTGGGGTGATAGAAGCGAACGCACAGAGTGCATTCCGATAAACAAAGGTGTTCGCCAGCGGTGTGTTTTAACGCCCACTTTATTTTCTTTATATGTTAATGATGTGGCCACCCACCTATTAGATTGCTTGAATGACTCTTCCACTCTAGATGGCTCAAAGGTCCCAATTTTCGTTTTCGTTGATGACTCGCTACTGATGTCTAAGACACCTCTGGGTCTTCGAAATCTGAGAGATCAATTTGTTAAGTTTTGCAATTTGAAAGGGTTAGAGTTGAATGCTGTAAAAACCAAGTTTACGTTTTTATGGGCTAGACCATCTAGGACGTGTACCGTGAGGGTGGGGACTAATGTGGTGGAGCGTGTTTATAGCTTTGATTATTTGGGGATAAAGCTGTCCGATCGATTTACTTGGGGTCCCATAAGAGTTTTTACTCATCCAACTTAGGTCCAAAGCCATGGCCCGCATGCACTTTAGAAGCAGCTCACGTTCAATTTCCAAGACTCTGGAAACCTATAGAGCCAAGGCCCAGAACGCTGCTCTCTATGGAGCTGATTGTGGGGTTTTGAAGAAATGCAGAAATAAGTTACTGCCGATACCAATTTTGTAAGATCACTCGTCTCAGTTGCAGTAAGTACGTCCATAGTTCCTTTACTCTTTGATGCTGGGCTTAAAGGAATATCTGATCTGGCCAAACTGAAGCCCCTGGTTTATTGGTTAAGGTTGTGGATTTTCCCTGAGCTAATTGCCTATAGGATTGTGTCATGGAATTCATGAGCCGAGCAAACTCACATAAAGTTCCTTGGATAAAGTATGTATCCAGCTGCTCACTAAACTGGGCCTCAAAGAGAAGTGGGATAACACAACAACCATCAAAAAGGCTGATGTTGAAGAACTTAAGTCTTGTTATTGGACCTTTATGTATGATAATGGAAATTTGCCTAGCACCGTAAAGGTAAGTTCCAATTCTATTAAGGACACGGAGGCGAGGATTATGCTTTATCTCTCTTCGCTTTATTATTACAAGATTTCATAGCAGCCAGAAAGATAATCAAACAAATCTTTAAAAACATGAACAAGAAAAAACTCCAACTCCCATACCTCCAGGGAGGAACCCGAGTATATAGTCCTTCTATTGTGTCTATCGCCAATAACACATAGTCCCTTGTTTGTGTCCCTCCTTCCTCTTTCTTCGCGCAAATCATGCCAAATCATCACTGATCCTGTTTTGAACCATCGTTTCCTAAAAAAACAAAGACAACATAAGGGCTCCAGGAAACTAAAAAGGTATGTAACTCACAATCTCGACAATTGCAATACAAGAAACTCAATAATGAAAGAGAACATTCAAACATTACCAAAAGTCACATTGCAAAAAAATATGAATCGGTTACTTACTACCATACGGGTGGGTTCGCACCGACTGTGCCTCGGGAGCGATAATTCTCGCCTCTGTGTCCTTAATAGAATTGGAACTTACCTTTACGGTGCTAGGCAAATTTCCATTCTATGTCAGGACCGGAGGCTTCAGATTATGCTAGTTTAAAGCTTACTTATCACTAACTGAGCCACTTCCAAAACCGGTTTAAAGTAAAACCTTTTGAATGTTTAGTCTGAGGATCAATCCGCTGCACGCATTAAATCCTCTAGACGAGCCCCTAGCGCAAACGCCTTAGAGGCCATTTCACCCCTGGCTGAATGGGCTTCAAATTGTTTTGTGTCAATACCCGCCTCCTGCATGACCCAACGCACCCACCTGGCTATGGTGGGGGAAGAGACAGCCTTGTGCGGTTTCTTGAGGGCAATAAGGAGTTGTCGTTCGCCCGGAGGGCGGAGTTCTTGAGTTATCTCTTCATATTCCTTCAGGCAATCCACCACACATAATTTTGGGGTGTCCTGAAAAGCCGGGTATGAAACCGTTCGGGTATGAGACTTAATACGTCATCCTACTGTGAACACTACCCCGTCCAGGGAAAAAACCCTCGCCGAGATGTCCAATGCTCGGACATTGGAAACTCTCCTACAGGAGACTAGACATAGAAGCATTGCCAGCTTGGATGGTATTTCCTTCAAAGAAAGATATCTATTCGGTTGCCAGGACAAAAAGAGGTTCAACACGAGATTGACGTCCCATAGGACTGAATAGCGTGGTTCCGGAGGCAGAGAAAGCTGGATACCACACAGAAGTCTGCAGACAAACTGGTGCTCCCCTACCGGAGCTCCGTCTATCGGGGTATGGCCCGCCGAAATTGCCGATCGTATCGCATTTATCGAACGATAAGCCAGCCCCTCTGAAGCCAAGTCTGCCAAAAAATTTAAGATCGGAACGACACCTGCGACCATGGGATCCAAACTCCTTCGAAGACACCAATGAACCCATCTCGCCCAGGCGGACCGATAACGTTTTGTGGTACTATCTGCCCAAGCCTTTGACAAGAGGACCTCAGCCGGTCTCAAAAGGCCCGGCAACGACCACCGTTGTCTGAAAGCCGCCACACCATGAGATGGAGTAGCCCCTGGGTGACCAGATGATACGGAACTCCGTCTGGGTTCAGAAGCAGGTGAGGAAACAGGGGGAGTAGGATTGGAGAATCCCAAGAAAGTTCCAGCAGAACTGGAAACCAAACTTGCGATCTCCAACAAGGCGTTATCATGGTCACTTCCGCCCCTTGCCGTCGAATCTGGTCCACTGCCTCGTGATCATTGAAAAAGGAGGAAACGCGTAGCCCCGCTCTTCGCTCCATTCCTGAAGGAAGGCGTCTGTGGCCAGAGCCATCGGGTCCGGTCTCCAACTGAAGAACCGAGGAACTTGATGGTCCAGACGTGACGCAAAGAGGTCCACCGAGAACGGTCCCCATAGTGTTTCCACCCACTGAAAGATCTGAGGGTCCAGTTTCCAGAGACTGGAGTCGTAAAGATTTCTCGAGTGCCAATCTGCAATCTGATTGTTGCGGCCCGGAAGGTATTCCGCCGTGACCGAAATGTGGTGCGCCAAGCAGAAACCCCAAAAATCTTTTGCCAGGTTCGCCAAAGCCCGAGATCGGGGACCTCCCAACCGATTGACGTATCGAACCGCGGAGATGTTGTCCATTTTTAGAAGGACACAGGACTACACCTTGTCCTTGGTCCAACATCGAACCGCAAAAGAGCCTGCCAGAAGTTCCAGGCAGTTGATATGAAGGTCCTGCTCGTCCAATGACCAAACGCCCCCGGTGGAATAATCCCCTCACTGGGCACCCCAGCCTGACCTGCTGGCGTCGGACTCTATGACAAGGTCTGGAACCGAGCTGAAAATCGCCCGACCGTTCCACGCCTCCATATGGGACAACCACCATGCGACCTTTTCCCTGGCCTCTGCTGAGAGGGGAACTGAATGGTCGTATGACAATCCTCTCCTCAAATGATACGCCTTGAGGCGCTGGAGTGCTCGATAATGTAGGGGTCCCGGGAAGATCGCCTGAATAGATGAGGACCGAAGGCCCACCAGTCTGGCCAGTTGCCGGAGGGAGGTGCAAGGTCTGGAGATCGTTTGACGCAATTCGTGACGAATCTTGGCCATTTTCCGAGACGGTAGACTCAGAGTCGCGTGGATGGAATCCACCACAAATCCGAGAAACGTCACTGTTTGAGAAGGTCTGAGAATCGATTTGTCCTCGTTGACGATGAACCCTAGGCTTTGTAAAAGGGAGACCGTCTGCTGGAGCTGTCTGGATAAGGTCCAAGGGCATTGCGCCATAAGAAGAAGATCGTCCAAGTATACGATCATGCGAATGCCCTGAGCGCTGATGAACTCCACTGCCGGATGAAGCACCTTGGTGAAGCACCAAGGAGCTGAGGAAAGGCCGAAAGGAAGGGCGGTGAACCCGTAAACAAGATCCCTCCAACAAAACTGCAGGAACCGCCGATTGGAAGGATGGATCGGAACCACCAGATGGACATCTCGGAGCAGATGGATTCCCTCCATCTTGAAATGGCGGTAAACCAACCACCCGTTGAACTCTTTGAGGTTGATAACTGGACGCCGTCCCCCATCGGACTTGTCCACCAAAAAGATGTTGCTGAGGAAACCATGAGGATGCAAAGTTGATCGGCAAATGGCTCCTTTGCGGAGCAGCTCGGAAACCTCTTCGTCGATCAACTGTGCCTCGTGGGAATTGAAGGATATTGTCCAAGGAAAAACCTCTAGACGAGGGTTCTCGTAAAACTCTATATGAAAACCTTGAACGGTCTGTAAGACCCATGCGTCTGAAGTAATGGTTTCCCAAGCATCCCGAAAGGCCGCTAATCGACCCCCGATGCGAACGTGGGTTGCTGGAAGAACACTTACCACTGGTATTTCCGCCGGCATTGTTCTTGTATCCTCCGCAGCCTCTGAAGCGTTGGCCTCGGGTTGGGTAGAAATTGGTGTAATTTGCGGTGGAGTTATACTGCCCGCGACCAGAGCCTTGTCCCCTTGGGGGATTCTGATGGAAACCACGGCCGGGCGAGCGGCCCCTGCTTCGGCCTGCCCCGTGGAAAACCTGTTGGTTGAAGACCCTTTTAATATTGGACTGGGCCTTATCCAGCGAAGTAAATGTTGCAACAAACTTACCCAACTCTTTAACTAAAGAGTCGCCAAAAAGACCCCCTTGGGCCTCTGCCCCCGCCTCCGAGGAGGCCAAATCCCCAAGCTTAGGGTCAAGCTTGATCAACAACGAGCGACGACGCTCCGTTGATAGGGCACAATTAGCATTGGCCATAAAAATGATGGCCCGTTGGGCCCAATTGGAAAGGACTTCTGGGGAAATAGCAGACCCTGAGACTTTGGCTTCCTCAGCCATGTCCAAGATTTTCGTCATAGGACCAATGGCGTCAAGGAGCTTATCCTGACAAGATCGCCAGGATCTATCTATACCCTTCCGCGGATCTTACATGTATTTTGCCAGAAAGGTGGCCATTTTCGAATCTAATTCTGGTGTGAAAGCAATTTTGTCATCCAAGGTGGGCCTTGGGCACTCCGCCCTTAGGCAACCCGAGCCTCCTTTTCCAGGGGCTTACGGAGACGACCCGCGACAAATTCGCCTACCTTGTCGCCGGGAACCCAGGCTGCAGACCGGGGATGCATGATCTCATCGGGATTCAACATACCAGAATCATCCTCCTGCGTGGTGGAAGGAATGACGGCCGGGCGCCCAGGCCATGAGGGGCCTGCCTCATCATCCGTATGCCCTTGAAGGTCGTCATTGTCAGGCTCAGGGGAAGCTGGATCTGGGGTGCCCTGAGGTTCGGTCGCCGGTGGGGGGGGCAGTGGTGGGCGGCGGTACCGTAGCCAGGAAAGCGCTTTTTAGGCGCGCAAATGCATCTTTATCCACCCCTTCGGCACACTGCTTCTTGGGTGGTGGGGGACCCTCCCCAGTCAGAGGCTCAACCGGGGGCTCAGGAAGTTCCGCGTGCTCTTTCGCCAATTTTGCGCATTCTTGGACGATCATATCTGAAAGGCGTTGTTCCATAGGGCCAACCACCTCATTCACCACCCTATAGATGGAGGAGTCCACGGCCTCGTAGAAGTCGTCATCCCAAGGTAAGTAACCCTGGACCTCCTCAGTTTGGGACTCCATTACTACAGTATGGGTGAGGGAAAAAAGGTGAGTATAAAGAACAACCAATGGATAAGGAATGATAATTTCCCTTTTAGAATGTGCTTAGCACTGTAAATATCAGGTTTGCCCAACCAAACCAAATTTCAGGCAGACCAGAGGACTGCGCAACTTTGGGCATCCCTGAGGACCGCAAATAGGCTTGCACCACCTTTAAACACACTAAAGCCCTCAGAAACCTGACCGGGCTTCTGCCTCCCCGCGCGTTTATATGGGGAAACTGTGCAAAAGACCAAAGCGCTCGTAAGCGTAAACCGCGGGAGGACCCGCCTTACAGACCCCCGCCGGGGCGTATAATGAATGAAATGCGGGGAAATACAACCCGATTTAACACGGGCGTCAAGGTGAAGGCAGCGGGGGACAAGGCTCGGTGAAGTCTCCTCTCACAGCGTGGCTCCTCTTCTGAGGAGCCACGGTGCGAGAGCAACGAGACTAGCGAGTCCCCCTGGCGGGCTGACAGAGCACTGCAACCAGTAGGGCGCCAACCGCGTAAGGAGCGGAAAAACGTTCCCGCGGCCGGCTGAGGAATCTGAAAAGGAATGCAGAAACAACAGGGAAAAAGGCAAAAAGCATTCAAATAATTCCCAATTAACACCTGCCCTAAAACACAGGTGATAGTACAATTTTTCTAGAATAAAACAAGTCAGAAGGGAAAAGTCGACTTAACTGGCTGCGAAGCAGCGAAGAAAGAGGAAGGAGGGACACAAACAAGGGACTATGTGTTATTGGCAATGGACACAATAGAAGGACTATATACTCAGGTTCCTCCCTGGATGAATGGGAGTTGGAGTTTTTTCTTGTTCATGTTTTTAAAGATTTGTTTGATTATCTTTCTGGCTGCTTTGAAATTTTGTAATAATAAAGCGAAGAGAGATAAAGCATAATCTGAAGCCTACGGTCCTGACATAGAATTATATTTTAAATCCGGATAATGGGCGTAAAACCAAACAATATTTTGATTTTAAGATTGTACTGCAATCTGAATAATTTTTTAGGTCGAGCCTAGCGCAGCGCGCAAGCGCTGCTCTAGGAGATGACCTTTTGGAATCGGTCTGCACTTTTGAAACACTTGTGCTTGTGGTGGCATCCACCTTGCGGGAGCGAGTAGCGGTGCGCAGGGGCCATCTGTTTCCAATTAGCGTGGCCGTGCGCGCTTGTTGACATTTCTCTACTCTCGCTCCCCTGCCTGTCTCACCCTCGTGCCAGGGCTCAAGAGTACTTGGCTCTCACAGTGACAAGAATCGTGCTCTTCCCACAGATGAATTCAGTTTTTTTTACAAGGTTGTCAGAGAGCAAGAGAAATAGAAATGCACTCGGAAAACGTACTTTGCTGATCGCGCTCCTTTGTTTCACAGCTGTGACTCTGCCCTTCTGATGATTCAGATGCAGAGATTAAAATGGGAGTTTTTGCTTCACAGTTTTTATTGCTATGTGGAGTCACGCGGAAGAGGAAGAGAATATTTTGGGTTTAAGAAAACAAAGGCTGGCGTCTGATCATCGCCGGAGAGTTTGATCACCGTGGAGCTTGGCAAATGAGTGGGATGAGAGGCACAGCTGAAAGACTTTCCAGGGCATGGCACGTGAAGGTTCAGTGGGGCAACTGGGATCATTTTCAGATTAATCAAAAGTGTTCATGAAAACGAGCGGGAAAACCAAGAAGCCCTTCCTCACATGACCACCAAGTTGCATTTCTGATAAAAGAAATGTTGGGAATGTCTGCCCTGTCTTCATGAAATCCCCTGAGAATGAGAGACAGCCAGCACATCTGTTCACTGTCGTCCACAGTCCAGGAGGATGATACAACTCGATAAAGCATCGACCTACTCAGGTGCATTTGCCACAGTTGCTCTCCTGACACAGTCCATTACCAAAAGAGTGGTGCTATCCCCATATACGTGAGTTGCAGGTGCACATAAACAAACCAGGGAGAATATGTGACATTTTGCAAGTCCCTGTATTTGATGTCAGCTCAACTGATGAACAGATGCTTTTTGCAATTACAGGAGGAACCCTAGACTCTTGGTTCCAATGTCAGTGCTGATGCACTGCAAGCAGCTTAAATTATGCTTGTGTGCCCGTCTGGAAGTCACTGTCATCACGTCACCACAATCGGACGGGGAGCTGACAGATATCACACACTGCTTGATCATGGATAACATCACATGAAGTGACATCACATGACATTTGACCCCAAAATACAACCTTAATCATCATCAAACTGCTCAGTTCTAGATTAAAAACCACTAACAAGAGCAAAGCTAATAAGCATTGGCATAGCCGATAGGTCTCGCCTTTGGGACCTTATAAGTGTTTAGTTATCCAGCACAATATCCCTGGTGCAACAACATCAACTGTTGCATGGCTAAACACTTATAAGGTCCCAAAGGCGAGACCTATTGGCTATGCCAATGCTTGTAGATAACATTACGCCCCCCTTTGCTAAACGTTTGTATGTAAGATTCAGGATCAGGAATTTACCACTCAAAGCTTTTACAATGAAATGGCGGAATGAATTATCTTCCAGTATCTGCCCGGCTTGTGGTTAGGTCTCACAACCGAGGAGCATGTATTGTTCTGTTGCCCTGTGTATCAAAAGACTCGATGCAATGGATCCTCCCTGTGTGCTTGAATCTAGGGACCAGGATATAATCTGTAGCCCCCAGAGTATTGAAAACTAATACTTCTAATCATAGACTTAGCTGTAAGCTGTTTTCTGTTATGTGTCTGGTATAAGAGGGGAAAGATATTTTAGCTTGATTTCTAGTCCTTCCTTTCGGCACCATGCTGGGCGTGAATTGTACCCAAATTATTAGTGGATTTTTTTCTTCTTAAGATCTTTTTCTTTTTTTAATGTAATCCAAGGTTTTGCTAACTGGTTCTTTGTTTTAAGATTTTGCATACGCAAATAATGTGCTTTGTGACTAATTGTGCATTTTAGCATCCTTGTTTAAATATCCCTAAGATCACTATCTAGAGTTAGTACGTTTAAATACTCATAATTATAGTAATGTACCCAAGTGTCTGGGGAGTCCAAATTGGATTGTTGATTAATTTTATTACATTGCACTTTTATTCACTTCGCACTTTATATCTAGTACGTGGTATAACGCACTGATGTTTTTCCATATGCATAACCATCAAATCGTGTCTAATTTTGCTATTGTGTTTCAAATGTATGCATATATGTATTTATTGTTATTTATTTCTTGCTAATGAAATTTGCTATATTTTACATTGCTACTGTTTTTATTATATTATGATGGATTTATGACCGAATAAAGTAAACTTGACATGGAGCACTTCACAAGATACGCCACCGGCTGCATCACCTGCCCAAAATGATCTCTAGCAACACATAGAGCTACTCTCAACCTACTCTGAAAAAATGAAATGCTTCCAGGGAAACCTACCACATAAAGCGGCACCTGCATTGCCTTGTCTACTCCTATTACTGGAACAATTGTGGTACCGCATTGGCAAGGTACATCCCTCACTCGAATATGAACATGCAAACCATTCAGATTCTTGGGGCAGCACCAAGAAGTGATAGAAATTAATAGGCAGGTAAGAGAATATGCTCTACCTACCAGGGGAACAGCAACCTAGGTCCAACTCCCCCAGCTGCACCTATGTGCTTTTTTACCTGAATATTTAAAACAAACATATTGTCTAATATAAATATTCTGAGTTAAACAAATTTGCAAAAATATGAATTCATCGGATGCAGATATTCTGTTATAAGGTCCAATAAGGCAATATTTTTGTGACCAATATTCTGATTGATCCCTCTTACTGCAGATACCTTATCTTTTAAATATTCCAGGTGCCAATCTTGATCAAGAAACTCTTTAGCACCTCTCCTACACTGATAGGGTGCACCGGCTCTATCTCATCACCACACACAATGCCTCATGACGTCACTGGAGCCCTAAAGCACCCCGTTGGCGTGATGACGTCAGTTCGCTTTTTTCCATGCCATCGGCACGTTCCAGTACCCTCAATTCTCGTCACGAGTTGTCGACTTTGACAATTTCATGTCTTGAATAGTTTTGGTTACCATTTTTGCTCAAAATATCACTGCTCAAGCAGTGTTGGTTCAAGCCATGCCTGTGAGGATTCAAAGACCATCACTGACCCACATGACGTCTGTCTCTGGTGCCTAGGTTCAGACCACGTATTAATCATAGAGAGCCCCTCTGTTACAAGAAGGGTTTTTTTCTTTCCACTTTGATGTGTGTTTGGAAAAGAATGTGTTTTTCTAGATAACCCTCACCCACCAGGGTTACCCCTTGGTGGCATGCTTCATCATCTTGTTCTTGCCGTTCCGCTGCTGAACGGGGTGTGCTGCGACCTACGGGAACGTGGGAGCACTTATGGTTGGTAATATGTGTAGATGAAGTGTTGAGGTATTGTTGTATTCCTCTTAGGGTGTCCGTACATGGGTTTTCTTGTATCATGTCCTTATATAGGCACAATTCGCCCTGCCCTTATATAGGCATAAAATCCCAGTCCTTATTTAGGCATTAAACCATGCACTCCAAATACAGGCATGGTCTCCGACATCCGTCCACCCTAACGTCACAACGAGTTCTTGAAGAACAGACCCTTAGGCTTCGGGAGTTTCCCTAGCACAGGACTATTGATTTCTTCAAGGACTCATCTATTATGCATGAACCGTTATACCTTGAGGGTTCATTCATGACGTCTTCCGCTGTCCGATTCACGTCAATGCTAACATTCTGAGGTACCTCTCAGGTATAAATATACCTTCCCTAGCCCTTGTAAATCAGAGGAGACCTCGACTTCAGAGGAGCCCGTTTCCCGGCCTGATGCATAGAGAAGACGCTGTCATCCCTGCACGCAGAGAGTCCAGCTTCCAGTGATCTGACTTCCCTCGCGGTGTGTTGCAGTTCGAGTCTGGCAAGAGATTCCCACCTCTCTCATTCTTAAGGTATGGAGCTGACTAGAAACCTAGAGGGACTCTTGGCATACTAGGCATACTAGGCGTAACATACTCTTAGTATACCATAGTAAGGAATACTCCACCTACTTCATACCTCTTCCTACACCTAGGTTAGGTTAGGTACATTGAGGTAGAACTAGCTTAGAAACGCATCGTATGAGTACTCGCATTTTTAGTCTATGTTATTTATGTAAATGAATATCTACTAAAGATCATGCTAGCGCAGTATTATTTATTTCTACTGCTGACGCTGTACATTATTTATCTTGCATATTGTCTTGTGATCATAACAGCACATATTACTTACACGAGAAACAAGACTGTTCAATAAATCTTTTATTGAAACGCCCGTCTATTCTTCCTGTGTAACTTTGAGGAAAACTAAGCATGCACGATTGAGCTGAGTGAAACGGTTATCTATTGTTTCCACGACTCTGGGACACGTTCTGATTCTAAAAGGGAAACAAAGTTGTCATGTTTTGCGGCTGCCAGAAACTACTCCCTTCTTGTTTATCAAGGAGTTTCTAGTGGCCTCTGAGCTAGCTGGCACAAGTAATTAAGTTTAATATCCTTGATAGGGACATATTGACCTTAGTCCTATGTCAAACCTATAGGGTATATTATTCCAGTGCGCAGAGCCTATTAGGGAAATAGGAGCTACACTACATGGCGCCCAATGGTTTGGTAAGGCGGTAATTTAACGTTATATACTGAGTAACTCAGCCGTGCTTTTTCTCTCAGAGACCCCTACCCACATACTCCAAAAGACGTCTGGAGTGGGCAGGGTTAAGTATCCACCACGGCTACATAGGGAAGCACCCTATATATTAGCTGTTTGGTTTGCTCAACATTGAAGGATACAGTGTTCCCAAATATTGTGCACCTTATCTTTGTTTCCTTGAAACTTGTTCTACATTTTTCAAAAAACAAAATGCCTGACTCCGACAACGGTGACGTTGCGGGTCAACCAGCTTTAACAGCTTATAACATCACAGGTTTTATTGAAACCGAGGAGGGTGTCATAGACATCAATCCAAACTTAAGAAGAGCCATCACTCTAAAACTCATAAAACACGGCCTACCACCAAGAGGCGGTAGAGCAGTTTTCGTGATAGAGGCACACGAATCCTTTCAAACAGAGGTATTCTATTCATGGGTAATATTTCCTGAATCAAATTCAGTAACAAAACTGTTTCACTTCTACAAAGAAGATGAACCACCAGAGGAATATATTCCTTTCGAGGATATTGAAATTCCACTAACATACCAGGAGCATCAGCTCTGGTTTAAAGGCGCCCTAAAACATCACAGAAACATTACCAGGCTCGGTCCACTAGGTAGACCAGGAGCAACATGGCCGATTCTAGCCGGCTACACACCTCATCCAGAACTGAATATAATGTCAGATGAGGAGTTACTTACTCAAATAACAGAGTTAATAAAAATCTACAGACAATTGGTCCAATATGTCATGCAGACTTTCACAGTCCAACCACCATTAACCATTCCAAATCAGACCCCTCAACCGGGGACTGCACTAAAAATTACACCACAGACTCTATACGCAGTCATGGGTAAAATGCCTACAAAAAGTGAACAAATTCCATACTGGATAGCTAAAAAAATTACTCAAAGCGAAGCAGTATTTCCAAATACTAGCCTGTATGAGAAACACAGAATCCTAACAATCAGTTTACCAATGGGGATCACACCACAACTGGAAGACTGCACCACTTGGGGCTCAGTCTTTGCTGCCATCTATACTAAAACACATGGCATTCCGTCAATTGCGGTAATACCAGATGTCCTGAAACAAATTCAAAACGAATACGGGGCAGAACCTGCTCTAAAATTAGGTATGAAATTACTGAAAAATTTCGACCAGGTGTCAACAATAATATTATCTAATATTAAAGGGGAGGCAGCAGCAGTGGCGATCCGCCAACGATTAAGGGAATTTGATGTCACAGAACATCAAACTGAACTACCCAGAATAATAGAACAATCTTATGCAGAATTAGGCAGAGATAGTTTGGGTGGAAGACCAGTGAAGCCAAAACTATCTGAAAGTCCTGAGAAGGACTCTATTAAACAAACTCCTACATCTTCTAAAAAGAAGCGGGAAACTACTAAACAAAATTCAAACGAGAAACGTTCTCAATCCCGAGGTAGGTCTCCTCAAAAGGAGCCCTCTGAAAGGAGGTATAACCTCAGGAATAGGGATAATTTGAGAAAACCTGACAGGTATCAAGATACTGATACACGTTCCTCTCGTACCTTTCAGATCTCGTCACAGACTTCGGAAAGAAGAGGACGGTCAGAACATAGAGAAGAACGCGTGAAATCGAAAGACGACAAACACGTTCCGAAAAATAAAACAAAACCTCAATTCTCCAAAAAGAAAGTAGTAGGTCTGAAGATCAGACATGCCAAGAATACTGAGAACACAACTCAAGAACGGAGAATGGGCTCAGACAATGCTGGACAGTGCAGCAGAAGTCACAATAGCTCGCCAGAACCTGAAGGAACTTCTGGAGATAGTGGACTTGAATGAGTACATTACAGTTGAGACTGTAGACACCAGGGTTAGTACTCCACAAAAGTTATATGAAATAACACTCCGGATGGAGGGAGACATACCTAGACAGGTGAAAGCACTTTTTTGGGAAAAACTTTCAAGGGGCTATGACATACTTCTAGCAGAAAAAGACTGGCCACCACAATTTGTCAGGGAGTGCCCACACGGCGAGGACATTATTATGCCTGCCTTCTCCTACCATATTCCAATTCACCTAAAATATACATATGCCAGGAAATGGGCAGTAGCCCAGGCTCCAGCATTATATAAAAATCATGTAGGATGGGATGAGGACTCACCTCACCATAAAATACATCTGAAACATGAACCAACTGCACAAAGGCAGTACCCAATAAAGCAAGAAGCTAAAAAACAGGTCAGGGAGATCTTAGATCAACTTGAATACCAAGGGGTGATTGAAACATGCACCTCCTCAATGAACAATCCTTTGTTTCCTGTCTCCAAATCAGACAACACCTATCGTCTAGTTTTGGATTACAGACACTTAAACACTTGTTCTAAAACATTTGCAGTGCAAAATCCACATAGCACAGCATTAATGAATAACATTGTGCGTAAAAAATATAAAACCACATTAGACATCTCAAATGGTTTCTTTTGTCAAAACATAGCACCTGAAAGCAGGTACTTAACAGCTTTCTCCATAATGGGGATCCAGCGTCAATTTTGTCGACTCCCACAAGGGTTCAAGAACAGCCCAGGGTTATTCTCAGCGAGGGTAACGGAGTTACTACAAATTTATGATAATGAGGCATTGTCATATGTCGATGACATCTATCTGACAGACGATGACCTGGATAAGCACTTTAACAGGGTGAGCACCATTATACTGGGCTTCGCCTCTGAGGGCTACAAATTCAACTTCAAAAAGTCCAGAATTGCCCATCTCAATGTCCTATTTTTAGGATATGAGCTTTCAAGTGAAGGCAGGAGCTTGGCAGCTAACTTTCTAGAGAAATGTGCGCTGCTCCAACCTCCAAAAACGCTAAAAAACTTACAATCCATCCTGGGTTTCCTAAATTTTGGAAGAACATACATTCTAAATTACGCAGAAAGGGTTAAACCTCTCTACGCATTAATCAAACCTGATTTTTCAATCAAAAATTGGACACAAGAACACACAGAAATCTTGCGTTCACTGCAGGCTAAACATGTTAGCAACAAATCACTTACAAACACGCGTAAGTCAACGCAACCTGGTGATCCGAATAATTTCGGGTCAATGCGGATTCACCTACTTAACATTTAATGAGGGTTAAAAAATACCAATCGCATACAAATCTCATTTGTATACACAAGCGGAAATGCGTTTCACTTCAACTGAAAAAATTCTGACAGCAGTTCAAACCGCTGTAGCAAAAGAAAGAGCCCTAGCCCGAAGGAAACGCATTATTGTCGTAACCCCAGTACCAGCTTTAGAAGCGGTCACAAAAGCAAGCATTCCAAATGCTAAAGCATTACATCCAAGATGGATACAATGGGTTAATTCTCTTGCTGCAACAGATGTTGAATATGTTTTTGATCCTGATTTAAAAACACAAGCGTTCCTGCAATATGAACAAGAATGTCCTCCACTGAAATTCTGCCTCTCGATCAGTACGAATTCATAATTTACACTGACGGATCCGCACAACCCGCAACAGGGAGTAAGCAAGCTTACAGTGCAGCGTGTGCAATCGTTAAAGGTCGCATGCGAGATGGCATCTTCAGACCTATGGTCACAAAAACTCAATCTCTAGGAGATTGTACAGCTCAGCGAGCTGAACTACAAGCATTCAAACTGGCACTTGAAAGTACAGATCGAGAATTCCCCACACTAATAGTGTGCGATTCCTTTTACTGTGTTCAGTCGTATAATGAATATATACAAAACTGGCTTGAAAATGGGTTCAAAGATGCGAAAGGTGGCACAATAAAGCACAAAATGCTTTGGGAACAAGTAGTTCAGTTGAAAAACGAACTACCAAAGGCTCACGTGATCCACACACTGAGTCATCAACGTGATGGCGTTCACGTTGCTGGGAATTCGTTGGCTGACGAAGCCGCAAAGGGGGCTGGTCAGACGGCTTCCGTAGCTGCGATCACTCGTTCAAAAACGAAAATAGACAGTGAGATAATGTTGGCTGTCAATGCTACGAGCAAAGGCAGTGGTGCAGCGTTACCAAAAAAGTTTCCACTCAAGTACTCTTATGTAATTGATGCGAACAACGTTCCTTTTGCTCGAATCCCTGGAGTGGGGGATAGGGTAATTCCAAACATGGAACGTAGAGCAGCTTTGATTTATGAAGCACATTTGGGGGAGGGTCTGTCACATCTAGGGATCTCTAAAACAATTTTGACCTTAAAAGAGATGTACTGGTGGCCTGGGATGAATACAGAAATCCACATCTTCATCAATAACTGCATAGACTGTAAATTACAGCGAGAAAGCCACCAGACACCATGCTACGAATGTAGCTGCCCAGTACAGACACCACTGTTATACAGCATTAGACTATCTACGTGCATGCGTCCTTCTGGACAAATGCAATCCCACAAATACTGAATCAAGGTTCCTATGGATATGGCCTCAGCGCTCGGCTGACGCTCGAACTGTTATAAAAGATTTGCGAGTCTTTATCGGCACATACGCAATAGGCACGCTACATTCTGACCAGGGCCCTGCGTTGAGCTCTCGGGCTTTCAAAGAAGCCATGGCCAGTCTGGGCGTTGCATTGCGGTACTCCTCTCCATTCCATCCTGAGGGAAATTCGGTTGTGGAAAGGAAAAACCGGGACATAAAGCAGTCTATAACAGCTAGGGTATTGGGTTCGGGTGATGGGTGGGTCAAACATCTTTATGGGGTCCAACGCTCATTAAATAACCTGCCAAGAAGTTCTCTAGGGGGGGTCACTCCATATGAGGTCCTATTTGGGACAAGAATGTGGGTACCAGACCTCGATCACGTAGGCAGAGTGGTGGAAAATAAACCGTTTGATATCAAAGATCGTTTGGCTGTTTTACAGGATCTCAATGAACTAAGATCGAAACAAAGCAACGTATTCCTGCAGCCAACCACCACTGGGGAAAAACCGGCGGTCCCAGCAAGGCCTGTCTGGATTCCAAAAGTTGGGGATCTAGTCAGAGAAAAGATTGCGGACAAGAAGGAATTTGGACCTTCTTACAGACAACCAGTACCTGTCCTAGCAGTTCAAGGAACAAGAACAGTACTTCTGCCGCCCCTTGCTGGAAAAAAGGAGAAAAGATTTGTGTCCATCGACCTCATCAAACCACAGTATGTGGCCAATACTAAATAGTAGGCCTCGTGGACTCCGACCTAGTAGCAGACGCACTCCTCTCGCTACTATCCAAGAGGTTCAGACTGACAGACTGATAACCATCGAGAATTCAGCAGTAACAGATGAAAGACTAAGCAACAATGCAATGGAACTCATCCCTCTTGAAAATCAAGTAACAGTTCGTCCAAATACACCTGTCTACACCAATGTAGCAAGTCATCAACTGGTTCCAGCGATTTCTACAAATCCTGATGCAATTTCAACAATTGACAGAACTGCTTCTGGCTATTTCATTAACTTTGATACGTTCTCAGAAGATCCGAGTGAACCTGAAACGACGCCAGCATCATTAACATTCAAGCAGCAAGTACAAGACTTTCTTCACTTTCTGAAAAAGACTTATCTGGTTTCCCCATGGATTGAACTCTGGATTATTTCTGGAATATTTGTTTTCCTGCTTTGGCTAGCTTTGGTTATGACTATGAGCGTGCTTATAAATGGCAGATACATCCATGTGAACACTGAAGGAAAAGATGTGAACGTACTTTTGAAACCTCATAAATCTTCCCATCGTGAAGCAAGAGACTTGTCAACAGTGAACATCACAGCCGTTCCTATACAGGATGGTATAGTGTGGGACAAAACAGATTTTGATATTTTTGGCCCGACGGAACAATTGAACATTCCACATTTGTTTAAAATTTCACTAAGTGATCTCATTTCGTCCAGTACCTATTCTGATGATTGGGACTTTGAGACTGTTAACGACATAATGTTTGACCTAGAAAAATCTGCTGCATTTTCTAAAAATGAATATTTAGAGGGTTCATCAGACTATGAACAGCTGTATTGCTATAACCACTATGGTCATCATTATTTGCATAAATCTGCAAACCCTAGAAATGTGTTTATGTTTAACCAATGGGAGCATTGTCCTACACCACCACAAGGTAGTTCAAAAACATTTGCTAACAAGTTTCCATATTTTTCAGGTTACAATACATCTGATCCAGAAACGTTTTACTATAAAAATGTAAACAAAACAGGACTGAAAATTATGTTAACTAATACAAAACAGATTTACTCTGCAGCATTTATTGCCCAACTGTCTAGACAGGGTTTCGACTTATGGAAAGACACAATAGACACAAAAACTGTCTGGGGTACTAAAGATTGGCAAGTGCAGGGGATAGAAGCTTTATTTAGAGCCTGTATCATCCCTGAACAAATAATGTTTTTGAATGAAACTGTCCAACAAACATCTTGTCTTGGACTAGCCAAGATCAAAGAGATGAAAACACCTTCTGTACCAACACCTGCAAGTGATAACAATACACAGGCAGCGGTTACAGTTGACAAAATACTACAACTCAACAGATCTAATCCTGATTGGAGAAAATGGTTGATCTGGCCCACAGACACGAACAACTGTCAGGAAAGATTCCTGAATAAAACTCAGGGCTTTACTATTCATAGGCCAGACCCAAGATACGTCCAAAGACAGCATCCGGGGGTAGTAACAACATACAGTGTAGGAAAATTATGCCTCGATTGGCTGCAGAAATCTACACTACAGGATGTGAAACAACACTTATCCTTACTTAAAGAAGACGCAGACCTTAGGGAATTCTTGCTTGGACCAAGAAAACCGCGTCAAAAACGTTTCATATATGCCGGCATTTATGCTGCCTATAATGAAGCATGGAAAGTGTCACAGATGGAGGCCGCAGAACGAATACGTGAACTTGATCGTATTAATTTAGAAAAAACACTCACTGTGGTCGACAATGGGTTAACAACTTTGTCCTCCAGAATATATTAATTGGACAACATTGTATCCTCTGCTATCGACATACTAGAACAAGATTTGGCCATGTTACAGCAAAGCCAATCACAATTACGTTCTATTGTGTTATTAAGCTGGACGCTGCAATCCTTGCGCGCGGGCTATGTGCCTTGGCGTTTCATCAACACGTCGGCTCTGTTTGCAGAATACAATCTAACTGATAAACAGATCGAACTGGCACAAAGAGGAGCAAAGTATACAGTGCTGAGCATTGAAAAACTGGAAAAGTTACCATTCACAGTGGCAGAAAAACCAGCTACAGAATGGCTCATTCATGGTAAAATCACACTACCTGTGACTACTTTTCAGTTTCAGTATTGCCTCAAACAAATGCAAGCAGGCAAATATGAAAGGTTGGGTAAGGAATACATTAAGACATCTTGGAATTTACCGTATACATATAGATGTTGGAGTGGGGATCGTGAAGTGTTTTTGAGCGGTACACACTGTAAAAGTGCACTGAGCGGTTCACTTATATGTCAGGACATTTCTTTACACGGGGCTTGCAATGGTTCTGTGGCAAATTTGTCTTGCCATCAGCAGGGTACACCAGCTGCTGTGATTAATCCAACGTTTGGACAACTTTCTAATGGGAGTTACCTCATGTTGAATGATCAGAGTTGCTGCGGCATGTTGCCAGGCATCCCATATCTAGTAACGGTCAACTCCAGGGTCACTTGCTGTATGCAAGTATTGTTTGCCCCAATAGACACAGTCAGGGAGTCGCCTTTGTGGCATTCGCTGAACGTCTCTTTTTATAAGATTTGATACTTTAAGCAGAATGAAAGCCATGCTTTTGCAACAAACTGTGCCTTTGACCTCGGCCAAAGAAACCTATGATCTACAAGTAGCAAGGACTTCGGCTGAGATACAGACTTTAATACGTACAAACTGCCCTATACATTTCGTGGAAATGATAGGACGTATCTTTAACATGTCTGATACAAGCGGAATTGTACATGTATTTAAGAGCATCTGTTCCGGTCTGTTAGCACCTTTCCAGGCAATACTCGGAATCATCCCGAACTTTGCACATTCGGTGTTTGGTGGCATACCATTAATTCTAGCACTTGTTGCCGGAATTCTATTTCTCTTCCTGCTATTACGCTATGGCCAGCCTATTCGCAGACATCACTCCGAGCGAAGTGGAGAAAGCTCTCCTTGAACGAAAGTGCCGTGAGCGAATAGTACAGCTTTTGGGCATGACTCGTCTACGGGAACTTAATACCACGTGGTTCCTGTCATTCAGACCAATCTGGCAAGATTGCATCTTACCTGTCCTACGATGCCTGCTATGCGGTGAAGAATGCGTGTTGGACACCTGTCTAACATTTCCATCAGCAACGCCAACGGATATCGATACTCTGCTGGACCCGATAACGGCCCATGCTCTGTGTTGTCCCCAGAGGCTACCAATCCTGATGACGGCATTCATTGAGATCTCACAGACGCTTCCAGCTGCTGCTGAGGTACGAGATGGATCTACAGGCACACAGGTAACAACGGACGCGAACATTGCTGCGGCATCCTATGCTGAAAGCGATGCTTCACATCTCTGTGCAATTAATCTACTACACGAGGTGTTCCAAATGTCACCAACTTCAGTGGACGATATTTTGTCTACAGACATAGATGATCTCATGTTTACACCAGACCCGTACACTGACTCTGATTCAACCCACAGTGTACCAGAGACACAGTAAAATTTGGCCTTCATATTTCAAAACTTGGAACTCTTCCCAAATTGAACTTTTTTCCTTTTTTCAAACTAAATGGCAATTCAATCTGCTTGAAGTAGAACTAGTCTTATAGTACGGACTTCGCGGTACTTCCTCAGACACTTTGTCATCTTATTTGTCTAAAAAGTTCATTAATTTTCATGACATGAAATGACTTTGATTTTTGAACAACTTATCGATCATTTTCTGTCACATGTAAATATTACTGCTTATTTTCATTCAAATTGCATTTTATTTCCAAATATATGCCTGAAATGAAAAGCAATGCTTAAAATGTACAGTACCTTTTGCATTTTAATAGGTTTTTAAATGCTTTTTAATGCTTTTAAGAAATATTTTTAGCAATATGCGGTACTCCATTTTATGTTTAGCATATTAAATGTTTAGCATTTTATTATTATCGTACACACGAAAGTGGAGTGGGTGTTGTATTCCTCTTAGGGTGTCCGTACATGGGTTTTCCTGTATCATGTCCTTATATAGGCACAATTCGCCCTGCCCTTATATAGGCATAAAATCCCAGTCCTTATTTAGGCATTAAACCGTGCACTCCAAATACAGGCATGGTCTCCGACATCCGTCCACCCTAACGTCACAACGAGTTCTTGAAGAACAGACCCTTAGGCTTCGGGAGTTTCCCTAGCACAGGACTATTGATTTCTTCAAGGACTCATCTATTATGCATGAACCGTTATACCTTGAGGGTTCATTCATGACGTCTTCCGCTGTCCGATTCACGTCAATGCTAACATTCTGAGGTACCTCTCAGGTATAAATATACCTTCCCTAGCCCTTGTAAATCAGAGGAGACCTCGACTTCAGAGGAGCCCGTTTCCCGGCCTGACGCACTGAGAAGACGCTGTCATCCCTGCACGCAGAGAGTCCAGCTTCCAGTGATCTGACTTCCCTCGCGGGGTGTTGGAGTTCGAGTCTGGCAAGAGATTCCCACCTCTCTCATTCTTAAGGTATGGAGCTGACTAGAAACCTAGAGGGACTCTTGGCATACTAGGCTTACTAGGCGTAACATACTCTTAGTATACCATAGTAAGGAATACTCCACCTACTTCATACCTCTCCCTACACCTAGGTTAGGTTAGGTACATTGGGGTAGAACTAGCTTAGAAACGCATCGTATGAGTACTCGCATTTTTAGTCTATGTTATTTATGTAAATGAATATCTACTAAAGATCATGCTAGCGCAGTATTATTTATTTCTACTGCTTACGCTGTACATTATTTATCTTGCATATTGTCTTGTGATCATAACAGCACATATTACTTACACGAGAAACAAGACTGTTCAATAAATCTTTTATTGAAACGCCTGTCTATTCTTCCTGTGTAACTTTGAGGAAAACTAAGCATGCACGATTGAGCTGAGTGAAACGGTTATCTATTGTTTCCACGACTCTGGGACACATTCTGATTCTAAAAGGGAAACAAAGTTGTCATGTTTTGCGGCTGCCAGAAACTACTCCCTTCTTGTTTATCAAGGAGTTTCTAGTGGCCTCTGAGCTAGCTGGCACAAGTAATTAAGTTTAATATACTCGATAGGGACATATTGACCTTAGTCCTATGTCAAACCTATAGGGTATATTATTCCAATGCGCAGAGCCTATTAGGGAAATAGGAGCTACACTACAGTATTAGTGGGGGAAAAAGAAAATTAAAAATAACTGGCTAGTAGGAGATTATTCTTTACTATTACCTCTATCCGGTATGGTTAAAATATGGGGAAAATGGGAACTTAAAGTGGACAATGTTCCTTAGTTCCGCTGGCTGACATGTTTCTAGCCCCACCCCAAGGCTATTCTTCGGGACCAAAGATTAGTAAGTTCCCTGGTACCGCTCTTGCAACTCCTAATAGTCAGGAGGAAAAACAGATACGTTAAAAATAATAAATGTATACAGCCCTCATTGGTGTCAATATCTCAATAGATTAGTATCAACTAAATGGAAAAGAAAAATAGAGAAAGCATGGTTATGAATTATTATTATTATTTTTTTTAATGAAAATACTTTATTTAGACAATAAAGTCTGTCAAAGTGCCTAAAATTACAAATAAAATCAGAATAATAGCTGTTATCACAATTTTTCCAGTTCTCAGTCATTCTGTGGACAATTAATAATTCAACCTCTGTGTTTCTCACAGGTAAAAATGGATTAAAATACTTATTCAATAAACGGCTAACAACTTGATAAAAGTGCCTTTGATTAAGAAAAAGGAGATGCAGTACAGTCCGTCAGATTAAAGCTGTTTGTTTTTAGCACTGCTAGTATTCACTGATCCGACCCTTCTTCTTTTTTTACTTCTGAGCTTGATTTGAGGTGCTTCTCCGCGCACCCTAGAAATGTTACCAGTTTTGTGATCACTTGTGGCTGCTCATGCCCCATAATATCATCAAAATTCACCTGTGTGGAAAAACTTGATATATTTCTCACAATGAAGGTGATCACTTCTAGTGCTGCCAAAAGCGGTTTGTCGCTTTTCAAAAACACATGAGGCACTAACAAGACAGACAAACAGATAACATAAAGTGATCAATAATGATGCAAAATATAGAATAGCACATGCATGTTAGTCGCCTCTTAATTGCAACATGAGGCCTTACGGGGGGAAGGGATGCCTGTAATCACACTCTGTATAAAGTATAGATGAGAAAATGCCCCCAAAATGTAAGTATTCAGTACAAAATACAAAAGGGTTATTGCTAAAGGTACGATCGTTGGACAAGCGATTGTTCATATCCTGAAGAGGCTATGCCGTACTCACTGCCTCTTCATTCGCTATCCAGCTAAGGTCATACTTTAGAAATATGAAAATGCATATACTTTCATCGTGAATCAGGCCACATGAGTACAAAATGCCCACAGCATGAAAAATGACTGATCTCATTTAGGAAAGATATAAAAAATAATTAGACTTTTCTACCAATATCTTTAGCCAGAATATTGCTCCTGAGTCCCAATGCTTGACCACCTCCATCACCGTTACCCATAAGGTTTACATGTCTACCAAAAGGGTTTAAGAATTATTCTTGGGTGTTCACTTCACAGATCACAGACCACCAACAGAGGAATCCAGAAGCAGTTTCATTTGACATGACCTTACCAATAATGAACGAGAACAGCATTCACAGGACATAGACATCACAGCCATTGCCCTTGCATCGGAAGGGTATTCGGTTACCTTACAAATATCCACAATAGCACTTCTTCTTGTAGTAGTCTAGAAACATGAGCTATCCAACAATGGCAGAGGATGTGTCCCTGACTTTGTAGGAAAATGTGCAGCACTGTGGCCACCTAACTTGTAAACTTGCAATTTAAAAAAAAATAATTTCAGGTGCACATACTATCCACACTATGCTAAATAGGTTAAGCCCCAGTACCAATTGATGAAGCCTACCTCCTCAAAGGAAGACTGGATGAAAAATCACACCCAAATGTTAAAATATCTACAGGGCACATGCTTCAGCTGTCCTCATCCAAGTGGTCTATCTGGATCACATTGTCCCTCTCCTATCATTTCATGAGTACAAATATCTATTGTTTGCTGTAGATTCTTGCACTAGACCTATATAGGTTTGGTTGCAACGTCAAGCACCGTCTTGCCTAGTAGTAAAAGGTCTGCTGTGCTTTGTAGCAACAAGGCTTCCAGCCTTTATGTCTAAAGGTCTGGTTAAGGCACTGTCTGCTTTGGGGCCATAGCTCCAGTTCTCATAAACATGTAGAGCATATTCTAATGGATTTACCAAGATGTAAACAGCATGACCAAGCAGGTCTTGACATTGAGGGTTTTAAGCAATGGTGTATCTTGGCTTCATTATCTGTACCGGAGACATAGAGCACTCGGTATATTAAAGAACTGCATTCTATTTGGAATCTCAGTGTAAGTACCAGACATCCCTGAGAGGGGGTTAACCCTAATGACAAGTCACTCCTTTATCTGCTGCAGTATTTTCAGGTGAATACACAACAACTCTGAAATTCAGGTGTTGCAATTGATCCACCTCCAGTGTTGATGAAACTACTATGTAGCTACGGAATCTAGCACACTTATCCATGAAAAATAATCATTCACAACAGCTTTAAATCCACTGGTTCCAGTTGTCAAAAGGACTCGAACAGCAATCCTACCACAGTTACCTTGGTCCACGAAGAACTGGCACGTCTGTACACTTCACAAAGCCTTACCAGCTTCCTATTTATTTGCAGTTACCCAGCACAGAAAACTCCCCAACAGAGCTTCCCTTTCTGTGATCTCGTAACCCCCAATCAATCAATCAGGATTTATAAAGCACGGCTAATCACTCAATAGGGTATCCAGGCACTTGCAGGTCCCGGAGGCTTATTCAAACAGCCAGGTCTTGAGGGCCATTCGGAATTCCGGAAGTGAGATGATGGTCAGGAGTTGCATGCTGAGGCTAATCCAGGTCTTTCCTGCGATGGGGGAGAAGGAGCATCCTCCACTTCTGCTTAGTAGGTGCGGGGAGTATGGACTAGTGAAAGGGAGGCACAGCATAGTCTTCTAGATGGTTGGTGGAAGTTTAGGTGGTGGTTAATGTAGGCGGGTCCTTGGTTGTGTAGAGCCTTGTGTACGTGGGTGAGAAGCTTGAATTGGCATCTCTGCTGTACAGGGAGCCTGTGGAGTTGCTTGATGTGGGTTCGTCGGGAAGGCCAAGGATGAGTCTGGTTGCGGCGTTTGTTTTGGTATGAAGTCTCTAGGAGGTGTGCAGCGATTCCTACGAGGAGTGCTTTGCCGTAGTCCATTAGTCCAGTTGGCTGGTGACGAGGTCCTGTCTCACGGTGTGTCTCGTGTGTAGTGGTAGCCATTTGAAGATCCTATGTAGCATGCACAGAATGAAGAAGCAGGCGGAGGAGACAGCATTGAGCTGTGATTTCATGGTGAGCTTGTTGTTAAGGAAGTAGTCGGCACCCTTCTTGTGAAGGGTCTGTGCTGGAAAGGTGCAAAAAATGCTCCTACCACCAGATCCACAGCTGTCTTCTGGTGCAACAAAAGCAGCACAGACAGTGTGTCCACTGTGCCCATCACTGCTCGCAGATGATCCAATAATTCAATTGATACCTTTCTTCCGCGATCACCTGATTCTCGATCTACATCAGGTGCACCTAATAAAAAGGCTGCTATCAAAGCATGCTTTCCACAAGTACATAATACCCACCATGTACGTATGCACAGATGTAATAGAGTGTTTGAATTTCTTGTGTGAGTTACAATGATGTTTTTGTTTACAGTGGTGCATGGTCAATAACTACTAGAGCTTTAGAATCCAGTTTACAATTGAATTACAACTACTTCGCTCATTATCTCATGTTTTGAGAAATCTTACACTAGTAAACGTCACCTCCCATTTGTTGGCAGTTTGGGCTGGACTTTTGCTGTTCGAGCATGGCTAAACCTCAATTGCATATGGTGATCCCTGTCTGAAATGGCATAGTGGGTGAAAGAAAATGAGCTGGAATGTCCCAAGCAATTGCCTGTGCCTGAGATTTTTGCAAGCATTTCACCCATTACCTTTATGTTTTTCTCTCTCTGTTGCAAGATGAAATCTTCTGGAACAAGCATTAATAGTACAGCGCTAGGTCCTACAGAGAATGTTCACATCTGACTTATCGCAATCTCCATGAACATTTGTTTCCTGGGCCTAAACCAGCGGAAGGGACACAATGTATGCACCAACTTCTCAAGTTGAAAAGTCTACACTTGATTCAGAGTTTGCAGTTTATTATTTGCAAAGGCAAATATATGTATTCATTTCACGACCAGGAAAATCAAATTTTCAAATATATGTAGTCCAAATTTCCAAAACTCTAGGGGAGCTGCATGCCTACCTCTTTTCAGAGCACTGTTTCACGTCCTGCACTGACAGTGCGCTAGTATTTGTGGCTAGATTCCCTAATTTTCATTCTATTGCTCAGCATAATTTTAGTGGTTATTTGGTGTGCAAAACCCAGAAATGTAGACACGTTTTCATTTCTCGGTATAAAGCAATCTTATTATTCATGCATATAATGTGTGGTTATGAATATTGGAACAATACTGTCTTGGTACAAATTTAGGGCATACTGAATTTTTACCTAGGCATTAGATACTATCCGCCCTAGAAGCACGCTTCACTCATTGATTTGCAGACCCCCCGCCCCCATTCACCACAAACCAACTACACACATTTTCCAGAATGTTCTTGGGGTCGAAAGTTGAAAGAATTGATAAGTAATCGTACATTAAATGTTTTATCATGTGTTATGAATGGTGTAGTGCTGTGGACTTTTTAGGCAAGACTCCCAGACCTCTTGCACGCAGGCATGACCCTAGGTATGGCCCTGTCATAGTTACCATATATATAGTTTAGGTAAACTGTGCCAAATATGGGCTCACAACTATAGCATGCAGTGATTAAAACCCACAGGAACAACTGCATAAGCAAGTTAATTTTGATGCACTGCCTCCAGGTCCTGTAAGTTATGTCAAACACATATGTGAAATGACTGCATTCACACTAGTAGCCTCTATGTCAAATAAGGTTTACTTACAAAGAGAGGCTGCCCAGCGAATCAGGGATATTGACACAAATAATACCAAAGTTGCTTCAGAACTTATTGATAACGTTATGCGTGTTCTATTGAAGGAAGTTATATGCTTTACCTGGAGTAGCATCTTTAGCTATTAGGATTGGCCATTTTTGTTCAGACTCTCCAAGAACAATAAACAAGCATTTGCAATGCAATAGGTCTCGCATTATTAAAGTTTGAGCTATTGGTGTTGCATTATTTAGCAATGCCAATAGCTCAAACTTTAATAATGCGAGACCTATTGCATTGCAAATGCTTGTTCCTTCATGAAATGTCCTCAACGTTGATCAACTAAATAGACAAGCAGCAGGCGGGACTACCCTCGTTTACAGATAACTAGATGTCTCGGAGAGACAGCGCATGCGCGCTGCCTACGCGAGACCTAAAAAGGCAACTTGTCCAACACACTCTGGGGTACTGAAAGTAAATAAACATATCATGTTTCGCAAAAGTTGAAATGGCAGCACTGAAGCCCAAAAGTGCAAACTAAATACAGTATAGAGTACCCAACCACGCTACGCAAAACATAACGTGTGTTTATCATGTGCAAAAAGAACACGTTTTTTAATTTGTGCACGAAAATTATGTAAACCAGCGCTTAAATAGAATGTGTGGAGCATTTAAACGCAACCAATGTTAACTTTTTTTAAGCTTTTACAAGAAATAGAACGCATTTTGAACAATGTTGTAAATGCGAAAATGTTTTCCACAACCCCAACATGATAGAATCTCTCTGCACGTCATCCTTACTGAAAGAGCACCACCAATTACATGATTGCCTTTCAAAATTCAATGACTATTGGCCCAAAGTTTAAAAGTCAGTATACACAAAGCAAATAACCCATAGCTACAATGTAGAAAGACACAGCCTTGATGGATAGGGACATGGAGATATAGGGTTCTAGTGAGAAAGGGGCATGGCGCAGAGGACTGATGGACAGCAGGATAGCAGGCATAGAGAAGTATAATTAAAGATAATGGATACTGAAAAGAATTTATGGAGGTCACTGAGAAACAGGCTAAAGACCAACAGAGAAAGTGAACCGAAATATTAAGTGAACGGAGGGATGTGTAATACAGATAGAGCATATATAAAGCGACATTGGATAGAGTGCAAAACAAATTGGAAGTATAATTGCTACTCGAAAGGTAAAGTGAAGAGAAAGAGACAAAGTATAAAGATAAAGAAAGAGAATGAGAGAGAGCTGAGTAGGCAAGACAGTTAGCGATATTTGGAGAGAGAACTGAGAGGTATAGTGAATAGAGAGAGAATGAGTAATGGTGTGTAGTACAGAAGAGGTATACTAAAACAGCAAACAAGTAAGGTACGCTGGCAGACAGTACTGCCGGCCGGGGAGGGAGTCGCTTGGGGCAGTTGTCTGGTAGGTACAGGCACCCCAGAGCCAATGACAACAGTGAGCTGATGTGGTGCGCCATGGCATCAGCAAAGAAATATATATTTTGTCAGGTACTGAGTACCAGTACTTTTTTTTTTGAGAGGGAGAGTACCTGCACTTCCTAAGAAAAACGTAATACTTTTAATTGCAGAGTACCATACTTCTCAGAAACAAGCAGGTACTCTGTTGCAGAGTACCTGAACTTCTATTTCAAGCACTGCACTCAAGCGTGTGGGGTATTGGAGGGAATTGGAGGAGTAATGGAGTGGCAGACATAGTGAGGTTTGGGCCAGCCACCTATGACAATTGGTGTTGCAAAAATACTCATTTGAAAAGTCCAAAACTTTGCGTGACACCCCCACCGCTACATGGGAGCTGTATTTTCAACATGCTCTTCTATTTCACCTTGCAGGCAAAGCACTGTGGCAGAACAAAATGTATAAATGTATTAGACAATATTACAATTCCCCGTCCGTTTTCTGCCCTCCCCCCCAATCACCTCATGGCGTCAACAAAAGACTAAATTAACTAAGGCGACGCTGTGCAAGGTCCAGCATTGTCACCCACCACCCGGACCCTCACAAGCACCCAAGGAAATTTAATAAAAAAGTCCTCTTAACATTTCGTTCATTAAAGGAGAAGAAACCCTGTGTCTTCATGGAGCTTGCTGGAGCTAGTGGAGTAGGTCTCTAGGAGCGTCAGATCGATCTCCACACCTTCCATGGCTGCTCTGCAGCTTTGGTTTCCGCTGTCTCGTGTCCATTCTCGGTGGTCTCGGGGTTTGTGCTCAAAATCAGACATGGAGTTCTGGAAGCGCGTGGCAAAATATAAAATGTTTAAGTGCTGACCCTGGCACCCTGTGTCCCGCCAAGCCTGCGGAATGTCAATTATGAATGAGAAAGCGATATAAAAAGTCATTTATTAAGCCCGACTGAGCCCAAACCCAAAGTGAGAGGATCCATATGCCTGCTGCATGCGAAAAAAAGACTTTGCAAAGTAAATCAACATAAAAGTAAACTAAAGACAATAAAACTTATCTGTTTGCCAGGTTTTTGGCTGTGAAAATAACAATTACAAATGTCAATACTTTGTACTGAATGTGAGGCACGGGATGGCCACTGCAGCCAACTAGCTGTAGACCGGTGAGGCAGATGGTAAGGCCTGGAGCAAAGTTCCAGGAGGCATGTGCCGAGCATGGTCGGACCACCGTAGGAATGGGGGTGGGGGCTGATAACGTGATGGCAGAAAGCACTTAATAATAACCAGTGGTGCGCGCGCACCACAGAGGAGCGGGGGCCAGGGAGCGCGGCAGCGGCAGCGAGGCGAACGCGCGCTGCTGCGCGTTCTGGCCACCGTCGGGAATGGGAGGAGCGAAGGCGGGACATGCGCCCGCCTTTGCCCAATCGCGTGCCGTTTTTCTAAAAACGCACGCTACAGTTAATGAGGGCTTCTGAAAACAAAACCACACGCACGAGCGTGTAGGTCGTTTTCAGAAGCCCTTTCTAGAGGTCTCGCGCTGCGCGAGCAGGGCTGCGCACTGCAACGCTAGGCGCGAGACCTAAAAAGTACGTCTATTTCTAACTACAGTGGGCACTACAAATGTTGAAGCCCACCTTGTGCGCTGGTATCTTTAAATGAAGCATAGTTCTTTGTAACATACAAAGTCAATGCCCAGCAGAAAGCCAGCTTGGATTGAAGACAAACAGGGGCTGAATTAGAGTTTGATGGAGAGGGTACTCATGGTGAAGTACCATGTCCACCAAATTCAAAGTTTGATTGCCCGATTTAGAGGCGGGTAGACCCTAAGTATCTCGACGACGGCGCCTACTCCGGCTTTGTCATCGATATACTCCGACGACGACCCGACAAAGTACAGGCCGTCGGAGGTTAATGCATAATATTCTCCGCCTTATTTAGAGAGGACAGCGTTATGTGATTTTTTATACTGTCTGTCACAGCCAGGTAAAACCTGGCTCTGAGGGACAGTAATACAAAAAATAATGAGACCCTGCTCCATGGGAGAATCCCCCATGGTGTGGTGGTCATTAGTTTTTAATTTTTCAAAACCAAACTCTCACAAAAGTTTGATGGGCAGCCACCATGTTTGATGGAGACATCTGACAAACTTTTATAACATTGACAGGGACCACTGTCATGATGGTGCCTGCCAATGTTTAGAGTTACGTGCTGGGCTATCAGAAAGAGTGGCGGCTGTCTCAGTTAAGCGCAGTGAGGTGGGCCGGGGGGGAAGGCGACAGACAACGGAATAGGTATTATTTATTTATTAAATGATACCTAATCCGTCATCTGTCGACTTCCCCCCTCCCACCCCGCCCCGCCTGCCCGCCCGCCGTGTTTACCTGTGCCGGCCGTCACTGAGTAGATAGCCATAGATTTCCGCAGGCAGAGGCCCCTCAGGATGACAGCGGCAATATCCTCTGTCACCCTGATGGACTGCCCTTCGCTCCACAATCTTAAAAGCAGCCCTTAGGTTTTATTTTTGGTAAAAACCTTATTTTTGTCACTTCTCTGTCTGCTTAATAGCATACCATTGCTCATTAGCATTTCTGCCTGTGTGATTTTGTTTGTGCCATGCTCTTCCTTACAATGAGTTTCCATCCCCTCCCACTGTAACATTTTCATGCCTATGTTTTCTGCACTCTCTAGGTCACACCGTGCTTGTTAATTCTACAGTATCATTCATTTAAAAAAAAAAATGGCTCCTACCTGGTGCCATTTGTTGGTGTGCTATGCTGTGCCAGGCAAGTATCTTATTACTGTTTCAGCACCCCTACCCATATGCCCCCGAGTTATGGCAGAATTAGGGCCTGTTTTAGAGTTGGTGCAGGTGGGTTACTCCATCACAAACGTGACGGACATCCCGTCTGCCGTATTACAAGTTCATTATATCCACTCATTAGTGTTTCTTGCTCTGAACTGTGCCCTCATCCAGCAGTCGGTGTGGCGGATAGTGGAAGGTCAACATTTCTATTCTAACTCTAGTCCTAGAATATTTGGGGGAAGAGCAACTTTTCCCCAAATATTTCAGGAGGCTTATTTAGTATTCCAACTCCAGTCCTGGAATATTTTGGGGAAAGTTATACATTTCCCAAGTATTTTTAGGAATGGTTGAAATGTAGTAATTATGAATGGCAGAAAATGCTGTTGTGAGAGCGTAACTCAGGGCAAAATTACTAGGAATCCCATTATATCCAATGACACTTGTAATACGGCAAATGGGATACCCGTCAGATTTGTGACGGAGTAACAAGTCCGCCAAACTCTAAATCAGCACCTTAATATTTTGTCACCACCACATAACACACAGTCAGTGATAGAGTCACTTCCTATACATTGTTACCCTTGAACTTTGACAGAACAGCGCAATTCTATGTCAGGACTGGAGGCGAGGATTATGCCTTCTTTCTTCACCTTTATTTTAACAGCAGCCATATAACTTCAAACAAGAAACTACTTTTCCCATGCTACATCGGGAAAACTGTAGTTCAAAAACAACCAATAGAAACAAAGTTATTGTCCAATCAACACATAGGTAGTCCAATATAGTTCCTTTTCAGTGTCCCCTTGTCCTCTTTCTTCGCTGCTGCGCAGCTAAGATAAGTACCCTGTTCATTTTCTCTTCAGATATTAGTGAATTTTTGAATTTTAATTACTGTTTGCGACTCTCGAGTCGTCGCCGCTTTAAAGCGTTACCGCGACTCTCGAGTCGTCATTAATATAAAGATATTTTCATCAAGTATTTTGTGAAAAATATTGTTGCCTTACTGTGTTTTTTTTTTCCTTTTTAGGTAATTTTAGCGGCTCTGCTGCGTTTTTGCTGCCCATTGTTTTTGGTAAAAGATTCCCCGACCGCCGGGCAGCTTCGGGACGCGAGAGCGACCTTCGCTCTTACGCGTTCCGTTCCTGACGAGCAGTTGGCCTCCCGCTACTAGAGGGCGCGGTAGGCGCAGCGGGAGCGGCGCCTTCTTTTGAAATTCCTCTCAGAGGAGTTTCATTGACGCGCTGTACCCGCTGCTTCAGAGGCCGGTTTAGGGAGACACCCTGAATGGGTCCGTACGATCGAGCCTTTCGTTTCAGGCCGGTCGCATTGTGTACGCTCTGCAGCTCGGGGAAAGATTCATGACCTGCAGAGTCTGTATTGCTTCAATTTCCTATGCCTTGCTAAGGTCTGTACTTTGCCCTAAGAGGCATCTGTTGGGACACATTACCCATTCTGGCCATTTTCAACTGCTACACGCTCTCCAGGTTGTGTCCCAGGGCTGAGACCCACCAATATTACTGCGAAATCCTTGCAAAATAATAATCTGGACTGACACCCAGTCCCCCATTAACCCCTTGCATGCGTCGGATGCGCGGGAGCCGTCCGACGCATAAGTGCTAATGTGCGTCGGACGGCTCCCGCGCGTCCGACGCCATTGCACAGCAAATCCCTCTGGTGCAGGCACCAGAGGGATTTATTTTTCTCCCCTAAAGCCTCGGGAGCTGGGGAAGAGCTTCCCCAGCTCCCGAGGCCCCCCCACCCCCCTTTCTGTGAAATGACGATCAGCGCGCACGTCGCGCTGACGTCATTTCATAGAAACTGAAATGAGCCTTTAGGCTCATTTCAGTTTCACTTTCTACGTGCTCAGGGGGCTATCTCAGCCCCCTGAGCACATAGAAAGACGGGAGAGGTATCATTGGAAAGGGGAGAATCTCCCCTTTCCAATGGTACCCCTCACCAAGCAGGGATCCACCCACTAGACACCAGGGAGGGGGGAGGGGGGAGCGGCCCCTTGGGCAAGGGCCTTTGCTCCCCCCAATAAAAATTGGCCAAATTCAGTCTTTTTACCCCCCCCCGGAGGGCAGATGGGAGCAGTAGCCCCCAATCTGCCCCCCGGGGGGGGGGGCAGAAAGCCCACTAGACGGCAGGGATTTTTTTTTGGGCAATTGATTTTAGGGTGGGGGCTGCCCAAAACGGACATGCCAATGCCCCCACCGCCCGCCACAAATACCGCCTTTCTGCCCCCCCGGGGGGCAGAAAGCCCACTATACGCCAGGGATTTTTTTGGGGCAATTTTAATTAGGGTGGGGGCTCCCCAAAACGGGCATTTCAATGCCCCCACCCCCACCACAATTACAGCCTTTCTGCCCCCCCTGGGGGGCAGATGGGGGCAGTAGCCCCCAATCTGCCCTCCCGGGTGGCAGAAAGCCCACTTGACGCCAGGGATTTTTTTTGGGCAATTTAATTAGGGTGGGGGCTGCCCAAAACGGCCATGCCAATGCCCCCACCCCCGCCACAATTACAGCCTTTCTGCCTCCCTGGCGGGCAGATGGGGGCAGTAGCCCCAATCTGCCCCCCAGGGGGCAAAAAGCCCACTAGATGCCAGGGATTTTTTGTTGCCAATTTGAATCAGGGGTGGGGGCTGCCCAAAACGGGCATGCCAATGCCCCCACCCCCGCCCGCAAAAATTCCAGTCTTTCTGCCCCCCCTGGGGGGCATATGGGGGCAGTAGCTCCCAATCTGCCCCCCCGGGGGGCAGAAAGCCCACTAGAAACCAGGGATTTTTTTTTGTATTCATGTAGGGGTGGGGGCATGACAATACCCCCACCCCCCAGAGAAATTCCAGTCTTTCTGCCCCCCGGGGGGGCAGATGGGTCAGAAAGCCCACTAGGCGCCAGCGATTACGCGGGCTCTTTTATGCGTGGGGGTGGGGGCTGCCCACAATGGGCATACCAATGCCCCTAACCCCCCCAAAAATAGCCACAGTCTTTCTGCCCCCCTTGGGGGCATATCGGAGCAAACCCCCCGGCCCCCGATTCACCCCCAGGGCGGCAGAAAGCCCACTAGGCACAGACTTTCTTTTAGCAATGTGCCTACCTGTGGATTTTGGGCCCTAGCGCAGCTGGCACATAGGGAAACCTAGCAAACCTGTACATTTTGTAAAACTAGACACCAAGGGGAATCCAGGATGGGGTGACTTGTCTGGCTCTCACCAGGTTCTGTTACCCAGAATCCCTTGCAAACCTCAAACTTTGTCCAAAAAAAACACATTTGCCTCACATTTATGTGGTGGAAAGTTCTGGAATCTGCATGGATCCACAAACTTCTACCCACCCGGCATTCCCCAAAGTCTTCCGAGAAAAATGGTACCTCACTTGTGTGGGTAGGCCTAGTGCCCGCGACAGGAAATGCCCCAAAACGAAACGTGGACACACCACATTTTCACAGTGAAAACTGACCCTTTTTTTGCAAAGTGCCTGGCTGTAGATTTTGAACCCTAGCACTGCCAGCACATAGGAAAACCTAGCAAACCTATACATTTTTGAAAACTAGACACCCAGGGGAATCCAGGATGGGGTGACTTGTCTGGCTCTCACCAGGTTCTGTTACCTAGAATCCCTTGAAAACCTCAAAATTTGTAAAAAAAAACAAACACATTTTCCTCACATTTCTGTGGTGGAAAGTTCTGGAATCTGTGTAGATCCACAAAATTCCACCCACCCTCATTACCCGAAATCTTCTGAGAAAAATGGTACCTCACTCGCGTGGGTGGGTTAAGTACCCGCGACAGGCAAGGGCCCAAAACCTATTGAGGCGACATCAAAATTACCTATCACTAAACAACCTGGTTTTGCAAGGGGGGGTCCCATGAGTTTTTGGCCCCGGGCTCAGCGGCCATCTAGGGAAACCTACCAACCCCACACATTTCTGAAAACTAGACACCCGGGGGACTCCAGCAAGGTATGGCTTGCGTGGGTCCCCCAACATTTCCATACCCAGAATCCCCTGCAAACCTCAAATTTAGCTGAAACAATCACTTTTTTCTCACATTTCTGTGTGGAAAAGTTCTGGAATCTGCGTGGATCCACAAATATCCTACCACCCAGCGTTCCCCCAGGTCTCCCGATAAAAATGGTACCTCACTAGCGTGGGTGGGTCAAGTACCCGTGACAGGCAAGGGCCCAAAACCTATTGAGGCGACATCAAAATTGCCTATCACAAAACGACCTGGTTTTGCAAGGGGGGTCAGCTGGGTTTTTACCCCGTGCTCAACGGTCAGCTAGGGAAACCTACCAAAACCACACATTTCTGAAAACTAGACACCCGGGGGAGTCCAGCAAGGTATGGCTTGCGTGGGTCCCCCAACATTTCCCTACCCAGAATCCCCTGCAAACCTCAATTTTGTTGAAAAAATCAATTTCTTCTCACACTTCTGTGTGAGAAAGTTGTAGGATCACCGGGCTGACACAAATTTCCTACAACCCAGCGTTCCCCCAGGTCTCCCAATAAAAATGGTATCTCACATGTATGGGTAGGCATAGTGGCTGCAACAGGAAATGGCCCAAATCGTACAGTGGAGACTTCAAAATTACCTATAACAAAACTACCTGGTTTTGGGGGGGGGGGGCACCTGGTTTTTTGGCCCTGGGCTCACCGCCATCTAGGGAAACCTACCAAACCCACACATTTCTGAAAACTAGACACCCTGGGGAATCCAATGAGGTATGGCTTGCGTGGATCCCCCCAACGTTTTCCTACCCAGAATCCCCTGCAAACCTCAAATTTAGCTAAAAAAACCACATTTTTCTCAAATTTCTGTGTGGGAAACTTCTGGAATCTGCGTGGATCCACAAATTTCCTCCCACCCAGCGCTCCCCCAGGTCTTCTGATAAAAATGGTACCTCACTTGCGTGGGTGGGTCAAGTACCCGCGACAGGCAAGGGTCCAAAACCTATTGAGGCGACATCAAAATTACCTATCGCAAAACAACCTGGTTTTGCAAAGGGGGGTCCCATGAGTTTTTGGCCCCAGGCTTGGCGGCCATCTAGGGAAGCCTACCAAACCCACACATTTATGAAAACTAGACACCCGGGGGATTCCAGGGGGATCCACGCAAGCCATACCTCCCTGGAATCCCCCGGGTGTCTAGTTTTCATAAATGTGTGGGTTTGGTAGGTTGCCCTAGCTGGTCGCCGAGCACGGAGCCAAAAACCCAGGTGACCCCCCTTGCAAAACCAGGTCGTTTTGTGATAGGCAATTTTGATGTCTCCTCAATACGTTTTGGGCCCTTGCCTGTCGCGGGTACTTGGGCCTCCCACACGAGTGAGGCACCATTTTTATCGGGACACATGGGGAAACGGTGGGTGGTAGGAAATTTGTGTCAGCCCGGTGATCCCACAACTTTCCCACACAAAAATGTGTGGGAAAAGTGAATTTTCAGCTAAATTTGAGGTTTGCAGGGGATTCTGGGTAATAAACCGTTGGGGGATCCACGCAAGCCATACCTCCCTGGAATCCCCCGGGTGTATAGTTTTCAGAAATGTGTGGCTTTGGTAGGTTTCCCTAGCTGGCCGCCGAGCACGGGGCCAAAAACCCAGGTGACTCCCCTTGCAAAACCAAGTCATTTTGTGATAGGCAATTTTGATGTCTCCTCAATACGTTTTGGGCCCTTGCCTGTCGCGGGTACTTGGGCCTCCCACACGCGTGAGACACCATTTTTATCGGGAGACCTGGGGGAACGCTGGGTGGTAGGAAATTTGTGTCAGCCCGGTGATCCCACAACTTTCCCACACACAAATGGGGAAAAAGTGATTTTTTCAGCTAAATTTGAGTTTTGCAGGGGATTCTGGGTAAGAAACCATTAGGGGATCCGCGCAAGCCATACCTCCCTGGAATCCCCCAGGTGTCTAGTTTTCAGAAATGTGTGGGTTTGGTGGGTTTCTCAAGCTGGCCGCCGAGCAAGGGGCCAAAAACCCAGGTGACCCCCCTTGCAAAACCAGGTCGTTTTGTGATAGGCAATTTTGATGTCTCCTCAAGATGTTTTGGGCCCTTGCCTGTCGCGGGTACTTGGGCCTCCCACACGAGTGAGGCACCATTTTTATCGGGAGACCTGGGGGAACGCTGGGTGGTAGGAAAATCGTGTCATCCCGGTGATCCCACAACTTTCCCACACAAAATGTGTGGAAAAGGTGATTTTTTCTAGCTAAATTTGAGGTTTGCAGGGGATTCTGGGTAAGAAAATGTTGGGGGATCCACGCAAGCCATACCTCCCTGGAATCCCCCGGGTGTCTAGTTTTCAGAAATGTTTGGGTTTGGTAGGTTTCCCTAGCTGGCCGCCGAGCACTGGGCAAAAAACCCAGGTGACCCCCCCTTGCAAAACCAGGTCGTTTTGTGACAGGCAATTTTGATGTCTCCTCAATACATTTTTGGCCCTTGCCTGTCGCGGGTATTTGGGCCTCCCACATGAGTGAGGCACCATTTTTATTGGGCGACCTGGGGGAACGCTGGGGGGTAGGAAATTTGTGTCAGCCCGGTGATCCCACAACTTTCCCACACAAAAATGTGTGGAAAAAGTGATTTTTCAGCTAAATTTGAGGTTTGCAGGGGATTCTGGGTAAGAAACCGTTGGGGGATCCACGCAAGCCATACCTCCCTGTAATCCCCCGGGTGTCTAGTTTTCAGAAATGTGTAGGTTTGGTAGGTTTCCCTAGCTGGCCGCTGAGCACGGGGCCAAAAACCCAGGTGACCCCCCTAGCAAAACCAGGTCATTTTGTGATAGGCAATTTTGAGGTCTCCTCAATAAGTTTTGGGCCCTTGCCTGTCGCAAGTACTTGGGCCTCCCACACGAGTGAGGCACCATTTTTATCGGGAGACCTAGGGGAAACGCTGGGTGGTAGGACATTTATGTCAGCCCAGTGATGCCACAACTATCCCACATAAAAATGTGTGGAAAAAGTGATTTTTTTCAGCTAATTTTGAGGTTTGCAGGGGATTCTGGGTAAGAAAACTTTGGGGGATCCACGCAAGCCATACCTCCATGAAATCCCCCGGGTGTCTAGTTTTCAGAAATGTGTGGGTCTGGTAGGTTTCCCTAGCTGGTCGCCGAGCACGGGGCCAAAAACCCAGGTGACCCCCCTTGCAAAACCAGGTTGTTTTGTGATAGGCAATTTTGATGTCTCCTCAATACGTTTTGGGCCCTTGCCTGTTGCGGGTACTTGACCCACCCACACAAGTGAGGTGCCATTTTTCTCGGAAGACTTGGGGGAATGCGGGGTGTGTAGAATTTTTTGGATCCACGCAGATTCCAGAACTTTTCACCACAGAAATGTGAGGAAAATGTGGGTTTTTGGACAAATTTTGAGGTTTGCAAGGGATTCTGGGTAACAGAACCTGGTGAGAGCCAGACATGTCACCCCATTCTGGATTCCCCTGGGTGTCTAGTTTTCAAAAATGTATAGGTTTGCTAAGTTTCCCTAGGTGCTGGCAGAGCTAGGGTTCAAAATCTACACCTAGGCACTTTGCAAAAAAAGGGTCAGTTTTCACTGTGAAAATGTGGTGTGTCCACGTTGCGTTTTGGGCCGTTTCCTTTCGCGGGCACTAGGCCTACCCACACAAGTGAGGTACCATTTTTCTCGGAAGACAAAGGGGGAACGCAGGGTGAGTGGAATTTTGTGGATCCACGCAGATTCCAGAACTTTCCACCACAGAAATGTGAGGAAAATGTGGTTTTATGGACACATTTTTAGGTTTGCAAGGGATTCTGGGTAACAGAACCTGGTGAGAGCCAGTCAAGTCACCCCATCCTGAATTCCCCTGGGTGTCTAGTTTTTAAAAATGTATAGGTTTGCTAGGTTTCCCTAGGTGCCGGCAGAGCTAGGGTTCAAAATCTACAGCTAGGCACTTTGCAAAAAGGGGTCAGTTTTCACTGTGAAAATGTGGTGTGTCCACGTTGTGTTTTGGTCCGTTTCCTTTCGCGGGCTCTAGGCCTACCCACACAAGTGAGGTACCATTTTTCTCGGAAGACTTTGGGGTGGGTGGAATTTTGTGGATCCATGCAGATTCCAGGACTTTCCACCACAGAAATGTGAGGAAAATGTGTTTTTTTTGACAGACTTTAAGGTTTGCAAGGGATTCTGGGTAACAGAACCTGGTGAGAGCCAGTCGAGTCCCCCAATACTGGATTCCCCTGGGTGTCTAGTTTTCAAAAATGTTTAGGTTTGCTAGGTTTCCCTAGGTGCCGGCAGAGCTAGGGTTCAAAATCTACAGATAGGCACTTTGCAAAAAAAGGGTCAGTTTTCACTGTGAAAATGTGGTGTGTCCACGTTGCGTTTTGGGCCATTTCCTGTTGCGGGCACTAGGCCTACCCACACAAGTGAGGTACCATTGTTCTCGGAAGACTTTGGGGAACGCGGGGTGGGTAGAATTTTGTGGATCCACGCAGATTCCAGAACTTTCCACCACAGAAATGTGAGGAAATGTCTTTTTTTGTTTTTTTAAATGTTGAGGTTTGCAAGGGATTCTGGGTAACAGCACCTGGTGAGAGCCAGTCAAGTCACCCCATCCTGGATTTCCCTGGGTGTCTAGTATTAAAAAATGTATAGGTTTGCTCGGTTTCCCTAGGTGCCGGCAGAGCTAGGGTTCAAAATCTACAGCTAGGCACTTTGCAAAAACAGGGTCAGTTTTCACTGTGAAAATGTGGTGTGTCCACGTTGCGTTTTGGGCCGTTTCCTGTTGCGGGCACTAGGCCTACCCACACAAGTGAGGTACCATTTTTATCGGGAGACTTAGGGTAACACAGAATTGTAGAGCAACTGTTATTACCTATTGACTTTCGATGCATTTCTGCCTTCCAAATGAAAGACAATGTGTAAAAAAGAAGTCATTTTGATAAATGACCTATAATTCTCATGCTAGTATGGGTACTCACAATTTCGGAAATGTGCAAATATCTACTGTTTCTAAACTCTACATTTTGTTCCAATTTCAGAAATACATAGGTGTCTTTCATACCGATTTTTCCATGTATATATTTTCCCAAATTAATTGCTATATACCCGGAGCATAATGAAAAACCATTGCAAGACGCTGCTCAGTTATTGGCTCTGGGTTCGTCGGGTTCTTAGTGAACCTACAATTCCTATATATCCCCACAACCAGAAAGGTCTAGCGGATGTAACGGTATATTGCTTTCAAACAGCTGTCACAATTAGAAGAAGTTACAGGTGACAACGTTGGCACAAATGGCTGTTTTTTTCAACTAATTTTCAATTTTTCCTATATTTAACTGCTAGTTTTTATGAAGAAACCTTGAAGGATCTACACAAATGACCCCTTGCTGAATTCAGAATTTTGTCTACTTTTCTTAAATGCATAGCTTTCCAGGGTCCATTATTGCTTTCATACCCATTTCTACCATTAACTGGAAGAAAGTTAAAAGCACAAAAAATTGAAAAAATAGGCTATATCCCAGTAAAATGCCAAAACTGTCTAAAAAATGTTGGTTTTCTGACAAAAGTCTGTCAGTCCCTAAAAGCTGGGAAAATTATGATTTCAGCCCCACAAACCCCTTGTTGATACCATTTGCAGGGAAAAAAACAGACGCTTTCATTTGCAGCACTTTTTTCCAATTTTTCCCCCCAAAAACAAAATTTTGCTGTATTTTGGCTAATTTCTGGGTCCCCTCCAGGGGAATCCACAAACCCTGGGTACCTTTACAATCCCCATGATGTTGGAAGAAAAGGACGCAAATTTGGCGTGGATATCTTATGTGGTCAAAAGATTACAGGGGCCTAAGCGCAAACTACCCCAATTAGCCAAAATAAGGCTTAGCACAGGGGGGGAAAGGCCTAGCAGCGAAGGGGTTAAGCGGCCACTTGATAAGGGCTAACAGTCTGCCACCCTGATATAACTATTTTTATTTTACCTCGCTAGTCCAATTGAAACTTGTCATGGACTATGAGGATGAGTCCCAGGGGGTGGAGGATCCTATGGCAGACCTCCCTTGGGATGAAGATTTTTACGACGCGGTGGACGCCTCAATCTATAGGGCAGTGGAGGAGGCTATGACTCCCTTGGCGGAGAGGCCCACCCGCCAAATTGCCCAGGTGTTTGAAAAATTTACACCACCGCCCACGGCCATTGTTCCCCCCAAACACTTTGGGCTCTACACCTACCCTGTTAGACTCAGCGGCCAACCTGCAAAACGTATTCGTGAAGCAGGGGTGGATTTGGACACGACCCGCTTTGCCAGTAGGGGATGGGGGTGCCCCTCCTATCATTCCTCCCCCCACCCCTAAGGGTTCAGGGGACCCAGAGAATGAACCTGGTGCATCTGGTCTCGGCCGCACCTCCCGGCCTTCTAATACCTCCATTGATATATCGGACTTGTTGGATCCTGAGGACATAATTCATCCCCGGTCCTCTGAATAGGCCCCGGCTGATAAGGTCACATGCTATGTAGACGGTCCCATCCGCAGACCTCTCGAAACAGAGGCTCGTAACTGCCTTCGGGCAGAATGTCCTCGCCCATCATTGGAGGGGAAGGTGGCCCTGACCCCTAAAATTGACCCGCGTATGGCCACCTTCTTGCAGAAGTTCATGAAGGACCCTAAAAAGGGATCGATCGTTCATGGCGAGAATGCCAGGACGAACTCCTGGATGCCCTGGGGCCCCTCACAAAAATACTCAACATGGCGGAGGAGGCGAAAACTTCTGGGGCCCTTATTTCCCCCGAGACCCTTTCTGGGTGGGCTCAGAGAGCTATAATATTTTTGGGTAATGCGAACTGTGCCCTATCAACAGAGCGTCGTCGCTCTATGCTTATAAAAGTAGACCCTAAATTGGGGGATCTTGCAGACTCCAAGGCGGGAGCTGTGGGACAAGGTGGGCTCTTCGGAGAGCCGTTCGTGAAAAGAGCTAGGGAAGTTCATCAATACTTTTAGTTCCTTAGATAAGGCACAAACAACAATCAAGAGGGTCTTCCCTCGAGTTTTCCGCGGGGCCGGTCGAGGTAGTGGGCCACTCGACCGGCCGTGGCTCCAACCAGTACCAACAGAAGGGAAAAGGCCCCAGACAATACCAGGACCAGACAAGGTTCGGTAACTTCTACCCTACGAGGGGACTTCGTGGCAAGGGTAGAGGTTACAGAGGAGCAGCAACTGCCTCAAGCCCCGGTGAGAGTACTCCCTTCTTCCCACTTAAAAGTAAGGGGGCGGCTGGCAAATTGTTTCCCATGGTGGACTTCCATCACAGGGGATGCATGGGTCCTGCAAACTATCCAAGGATTCCATATAGAGTTTTTCGGAAACCCCTTCCAGCGAGTTCGCCCTCGCCCTATCCAATTTTCATAACAGGATACCATTCTGGTGGACCAAGAAGTAGCGTCCCTTCTCTCCAAAGGGGCTATTCTTCCCGCCTTCCCCCACCCGAGAGGCTTCACCAGCAATATTTTTCTGGTCGACAAGACCGATGGCAGCCAAAGACCTGTGATAAACTTAAGCGAATTCAACGAGTGAGTGGTCTACCACCATTTCAAAATGGAGGGGATTCACCTTCTCAGGGATGTGTTGAGACCTCTGGATTGGATGGTCCGTTTGCACCTCAAGGATGCCTATCTGGTGATTCCAATATTTCCACCTCACCGCAGGTTCCTCCAGTTCACCTGGAAAGATCAGACATACAAATTTGCATCCCTTCCTTTCGGTCTTTCCTCGGCCCCGTGGTGCTTCACCAAGGTGCTTAAACCGGTGGTGGAACATCTCAGGACTTGAGGCATTCGAATGATGGTGTATTTGGACGACCTGCTTCTTATGGACTCTTGTCCCCGCCAGCTACTCTACATCTTCATCTAGCAGTGAATTTGTTACAGAGCCTAGGTTTTGTAATCAACGAGAAGAAGTCTCTCTTGTCTCCCTCTCAGAAGGTGACATTTTTAGGGTTCGTGATAGACCCCACGTCCTCTACTCTGAGTCTGCCATCAAGGAAGGTGGCAAAAATTTGGCACGAGTTGAGACGCTCTCTGTCCAAACCACAAGTGACTCTCAGGCAGGTAGCTCGAGTGGTGGACCTCCTCTCTTCATCGTTTCAGGCCATTTTCCCGGGTCCCTTGCACTACAGGGCCCTTCAGCGTCTAAAGACTTTCCACTTACGCAAAGGTCATCCTTATTCCCACAAGGTGTCACTGTCCGAGGAAGCTCGAGAGGAACTCCATTGGTGGCTTTGCCACATGGAGGCCTGGAATGGCCGAGCAATCTTCGGGTCAGCACCAGATTTAGTTATAGAGTCCGATGCCAGCAGGATGGGCTGGGGGGGCCAGATGCGGCACTGTTTCCACAGGAGGCTTGTGGTCTCCAGAAGAGCGACGCTTACACATAAATTGCCTAGAACTTTTAGCAGGTTCGTTCGCAGTTCGTTGCTGGACAAGAGATTCTATTCAGTAATGTGTCCTCCTGAAAATGGACAACATTTCTGTGGTCTGTTACATCAGTCATTTAGGGGGCACTCGATCCAAAGCCCTCTCGGACCTAGCAGCCGGTTTTTGGCAATACTGCCTGGACCATCAGGTCTCGGTCACGGCAGAGTATTTGCCGGGCCGCGAGAACCAAGAAGCGGATTTTCAATCCCGCAACTTCAGGGTTTCCAGCCTTTGGAAGCTACATCCAGAAGTGTTTGCAACTCTGAACTCTCAGTGGGGTCCTTTCTCGATAGATCTATTCTCCTCGAGATTGGACCACCAACTCCCTCGCTTCTTCAGCTGGAGACCAGACCCGCTAGCGGTAGCCATTGATGCTTTTCTCCAAGATTGGAGTCTGGAGAAAGGATATGCTTTTCCCCCCTTCGCGATGATCACAAGGGTAACAGCACAGGTTAGGAAACAAAAGGCGGAAGTGGTTCTGGTCACCCCACTTTGGAGGTCACAAGTTTGGTTTCCAGTTCTTCTGGAACTTTGTTGGGATTCTCCAATCCTACTCCCCCAGTTTTCGACTTTCCTCAAGAGTCCAGACCAAATTCCTCATCCTCTGATTCAAGAGAATTCATTGCGGCTCATAGCGTGGCGGATTACCGGAAATGTTGGGAAGTCCCAGGACTTTCGGAGACACTGAGATCCTCATGTCCAAGGCATGGGCAGATAGTACGGTCAAGAGGTACAAATCCGCCTGGGGCAGATGGTCCGGTTGGTGTATGCGAAGGGACCTCAATCCCCTGAACGCGGATGTAGTCCACATCCTTAACTTTTTGGCTCATTTGGCACATAAAGGTTTAGCCTACAAATCAATTAACACCTTTAGGTCGGCCATCTCAGCCGGTCACGCCCGATCAATGACACAGCAGTGGGTGAGCACCCATTAATTTGCAGGTTACTCCAAGGTATCAGACTCTCTCTTCCCCCAGAACCTCGATACTCAGCTCATTGGGACCTCAACCAGGTCCTTAATCTCTTCCTCTCCTGGCAACCTAACCGGTATCTGTCTAGGAAAGAGTTGTCAGCCAAACTGGCTATGTTACTATGCCTCATATCTTGTCGCCGTGTTTCTGATGTAAGAGCATTAGATATCACAGGCAGAATTGTTTCCCCAACCGGGGTAACTTTTACTTTACACAGGAGGACAAAATGTCACACAAGAGTTATTTCCTATCCGGAATTCCCAGATTCTCCTAAGCTGAGCATGGTGCGATGCTTGAAAGCATACGAGGAGATGACTGAGGAGTTTCGTCCTCCCGGAGAACGACAGCTGCTCATTTCTCTTCGTAAGCCCTTTAAGGCGGTCTCCTCTCCCACTATAGCTAGGTGGGTTAGATGGGTGATGCAGGAAGCCGGGATTGATCTTCGTATTTTTGGAGCACACTCGGCCAGAGGTGCTATGGCTTCAAAAGCATTTGGCTTAGGCGCCCGTTTAGAGGATATCCTAAACATGCTGGACTGTTCTTCGGACTCAACCTTTAAAAGGTTATATTTCAAGCCAGTGCTTAACATGGCTCACCTCGTAGTCAACAAGCTTTAAACTAGCATAATCCTCGCCTCCAGTCCTGACATAGAATGAAAAATATCCTAGCTTTCGTACCGGAAAGTTTCAATTCTATTAAGGACTTGGAGGCGAGGATTATCCCACCCTAGGGATCCCTTCAAGGAGATCACCCTCCCCGTATTAGAGCAAAAAAAACCACCTACAAAACACAAACAACTGCGAAGCACCATGGAGGGAGCCGGAGCAAGTACAGAGGACAACCAGAACCCCACAAGCCCCACGGAGGACCAGCCTGGGACCTCTGGGACAGGGAAGGGCAAGGAGAAGAATAAAAGGAACACACATATCTCTTCAACATCCTACTCTCAACTGCCTCACTCTCTCTTCATAGTAGCATCACATAAGGACATCTGCCTTACAGACAAATGCACAAAGAACAGAAAACCTGAAGACAAGCAACTCCAGTTTGCTAAACAACCAAATGCTGTATTTGAAGTTGTTCAGACAAAATATCACTACACACACATATGCCAGCATTATTGTTGCTCAGATGGTTATTCCCTTGCAAACTCTACAACACCGTACACCAACACTGCGAGGTCAGTTCAAAGCACGTATTTATTTTTCGCTGTTACGCGTTTCGGCAGTTCCTACTGTCTTGGTCACACACTAGACGCCATTGTTTCTATGGCATAAATAGTGGGTCACATGATTCAAAACTTCATAGACATAGTAAAGATATTGCGACATAAATCTTTCTTCCACTGTTCTCTTTTACAATTTCTCTTTTTTTCCGTTTTTTGATGTTTTTTTATCTATATCTCTATGTCCAACTTTTGATATTCATTCCTATCATCATTTGGCTCAGAATATAAAGAGATAGTGTTCTCCATCATCTCAGATGTCTACAATACTATATTGCAAACATAGATTCAAACATTAGTGCAAAGTGCTCGTGCATGCATAAAAAATTTACATAAATGAATAGTCCTATTTACATGGCTCATTGTACCATTATTAAAGATTTTAAGATTAAAGTGCTGTAATTCCTATTGATTGCCACAATCTCCTAAAGTGCAAGTGCTATGTCAACATATTGAAACCTCCTCTAAGATCATGCAAAATATTTCCTAGGTCAAAAATATTTGTCTCCTTATCACTTTAAAGAGCAGTCTCATGAACCGTCCTTTACCATATTATCAAATGTTAGTGCCTTTTTAATTGAGACCTGGCAATTACAGGCTAGTGCCCCTGACTTGTATCTCAATACTCAAAATGTTCCAACAATTTGACTTAAGAGGAGGTAAAAGATGATTTTAAATAATTAGGAAGGATTTCCTAACCGTTAATCCTCTCTGTGATCTACATTGCACACATCTATTAACAAACACTTACTTGCCTTTCACTTCAATTTCTCTCTATCTTTCTACTATCGGTATATTCTGCCCACAAATTCTATTCATAAAGTGCTTATGTTGTATGTCACACTAATTCATTACTACAGTACATTAACATGACCTAGTCTCGTGAATATAAAGTGCCAGTGCTGTTTTTCTTTTCTTTTTTATCACTATTTCATTCTAAGATGCTCAATTTTCATAACCAAATTTCTTCATGTCTACACATGTGATCACTAATTACTTTTTTTGAGAGAAGAATCCTTACTATATATGTACATATATCTCTTCATCCGAATTCAAGCCATGCAGAATTTTGGTGTTTAACATCACAATATATCTTGATTCCAACTACTGTCTTAATTTGAGTTCTCGATTTCCACCTCTTTTGCTCTGTGGGACCGTATCAATGACATAATAAAACAACTCCTTTATATTCCCTCCATGGACCTCATTTATATGTCTGGCGACAGGATAACTTTTGTCACAGTTTTTCACTGCGCTCAGGTGTTGCAAATTTCTCACTTGGGCCATATGAATGGTACTCCCTACATATCATTTGGGGCAAGAGCATTGTAAAATATAAACTATCACTTCTGCAATTGTAGGGATTACGAATCTTCCATGGACTCTTCAATAGTGGCGATTGAAATTCTTTCCTATTGAGTCCATGTTTGCACGCTTTACGTTTGTGGCATCTAAGGAAACCCGGACTGGCCATCAATGGTGGAAGTGAACTGTAAATTCAAAGTGTTGCTGTTTTATTCTGACACAAATACCCTAGCTGATTCTTGGGTACCTTTCCACAAGATAAACAAGTTGTCAATAAATCTTGTCCAGAGAATTACATTCTCAGACCACTCTCTGGCATATTTGACCCTGAGCTCCTGCTCCTCCCACCAACCCATGTAAAAGTTGGCATAACTTGGGGCGAAGCAGGTACCTATGGCTGTGCCCCTCACTTGCCTGAAGGTGTCCTTGACAAACATGAAGAAATTATTTTCTAAACACCATCGTGCCATCTCAATAAACATTTCAGAATGTTGATACAGACTTAATGGTCTTGAATCTAAAAAGTGTTTCATGGCTCTAAGCCCATCCTCATGGGAGATGCTGGTATACAGCGAGGTTATGTCTAATGTCATCAAAACATAAGACTCTTCCCATGGTATGTCATAAATTCTTCTCAGAAAATCCCCTGTATCCTGTACTTAGGATGGGAGACCACTTACGAATTCCTGCAGGAAGTAGTCAATGTATCGGGAGGTGGTTTCAAACAAACTACCTATTGCCGAGATAATCGGTCTCCCAGGTGGCGTCTCCTGATTCTTATGTATTTTTGGAATCAGGTACAGTATTGGTGTTGTCGGAGTATCTATCTTTAAATATAAATATTCGGAGGAGGAGCCACGCGCCGGTCCAAGATGGCCGCGTAAGACCTTGGCTCCGTAGTGCCCGTCCCACAGCCCTAAGATCCTGTAACATATCCTGGCACTGAAGCGTGCCACTCGACGGCGGAGAGATAGAGACGCTCCCAGCGGCGGCTCCGGTCCCGCTGTGATACCGGAGGCCGGAGATATCGTCGCTGCACTCTGCGGCCTCCGCGTGAACTGGAGCCGAGGACTCTGGTTTGGGCTGTGGCCGGGACACGGCTGCACGGCGCTGGGGTTGCCGGCCGGAGGTCGCTGCTCTCGCCCATCCCCTGGGACACATTGGACGGCGGTCGCGGCGGACGATTGGCGACGGAGGAGACGGGCGGGGACGTGCTGGTGAGGCCCCCCCGTACATGGAATAAGAAAGGCAGACACTGCGGCGCCGACACGGGCTGCGAGGAGAACTGCGGCCACTGTGGGGATATCCTGCCAGGGTTGCGGGGGTGAGAGGGGGATTGCTGCGGGCGTGCCCTTCCCCCCCCCTCCTTCCTCCTGCGGGCAAATGAGACGGAGAACAGGCTCGGGTGCCCAAGAGGACAGCCATTCGGGCTGCATGCTGTAAAATGCCTGGTCGCAAGATTGGGGGGCGACTGATGGTGGCCCCGCCGGCGGCTGCGCCTGGACCCAGAGTGCCTGCAGAGCTGCCTGGGGAGCTGTGAGAAGGGATATCGTTAACAAGGGGAAACTGGCCACGGAGCACGGTGGGTACCGGAACCGCAGCGCTTAGATTGCTTTCTGAGACTGAGAGAGCTGCACTGCGGGGGGACTTGACCGACCCCCGTTTGGATCCGTCCTGGTGGACACTGGCGGAGCAGTAAAGACACTGAAAGCCTGCCACGGAAGAAGCGGCCGAGAACAGCATAACGCATTCCGCAAGGGAGACGGCGTTGGCGTGCCACGATTATAGCTCGTCAGATGGCGAGTAAGCCGGAGGTGGATAGGCACCAGCCGAGATCATCTAAGGGGATGAGACAGGTCCAGACCAACAAATTGGACCGATACACAAAGCCCAGGGGTTCCCCTACAGACTTACGACATAGTCTGCCGGCAGGGGGGGACTCCTCCGGTCCCACACTTGAACCGACGCTGCTCGATGTGATGGCAGCAATAGATGGGGTCAAATCATCATTGGGACAGAAAATGGAGTTGCTCGACAATAAGTTAGACACGGTCACTATAGAGGTCAATCTTATTCGAGCAGACCTTACGAAAGTCAATGAAAAGGTCAAATCACTAGATATTAAGACTGCCAGTCTGGCCGACGATGTGGCGTTGCTCCAACAGGAAGTGCGGGAACTTAAAACATCTCAAGATATGACCGTGCGTAAGCTGGATGAATACGAAGGAAGAGCCCGGCGAAATAACGTGCGAATTCTGGGGGTGCCCGAAAATCTGAAGGTCCAGCTCCAGACCTGTTTGTGGAAGACCTTATCCTCACGCATCTCAAGCCCAAGGGACTGAGCAACTTTTACAGTGGAGCGGGCGCATAGAGTCCCGGGAGGGCGCCCCAAGCCTGGTGCCCCCCGCGTCCGATGATCGCCAGGGTGCTGAATTTCAGGGACAGGGACGCAATCCTGCAGGCGGCCCGTTTGGGACCCCCTCTGAGGTACGAGAACGCTACCCTCTCTTTCTTCCCAGACTTCACGCAAATAGTGCAGAAACAACGCCGGAGCTTTCTCGGAGTAAAAGAAAAGCTAAGGGGCAAGGGATTGAAATATGCCATGATGTTTCCGGCGCGGCTGAGAGTGGAGGTCGGGGGGAGAGCCTGGTGCTTCGAGGACCCGGAGGCGGCTTCGGAATGGATCGACAGCCGTCCCCCTGGTGTGTCGGGAGAGCGGGACCGGGGCGGAGGAGACACACAGCAGGCGGAGGAATGAGAGCGGAGATACAATATTTGGGACTAATGTATATTGTCAGGTATTGAGGTTCGACCCATAGATGGGAGGCCGCGCAACCCCAGGGACCACTAAGACTTGAATGGAGGGAGTGGACTTCAGTGGAGATCATTTCGAATTGGGTTGGGGGAGGGGGGGACGGGGCACCGGCCTTCCTCCTCTTTACTACCTTTAGTTAAATAGTAGAGTTAGTGTGTGGGGCGACAGGCACTCTGCCAGTTGGGGATGGGCAAACGCCACGAGCAGGGGTACAGGGAGGGGGGGGAGGGGGGGATATGTTGTGAATATTGTTTTTAGAGTCAATTTGTTTGTACGAAGGTTTGTAGGTTTAATTGTTTCGACAACATCGAGTGAAAATGCAATGCAGGCGACATTTCTACACCAGTTTTATGGCAAACGTTAGACGGAGATCGGGGATTAGCGTGATGAGTTGGAATGTCAACGGACTGGGGGACAAAATAAAGAGGGGGATGGTAACTCAGTTTATCAGACGACACGCCCCGGATGTGGTACTTCTGCAAGAAACACATTTAATTGGGAATAAGTGCATGGCCCTACATAAAGGAGGCTATAGACTCGTGGCGCATGCAGGATTTACCACGGGGTCAAGGGGGTTGGTATATTGGTTAAAAACTCATTCCCCTTCTAATACAGGCCACATGGTCCGACAAGCGGGGTAGATATGTCGGGATATCGGGACAATGGGAGGGGAAAGTAGCCACGTTTGTTTCAATATATGTGCCACCTGGCTTGCAGTCCGACACATTTCAGGATTTAGGTTCAATTTATTTGACGCTACCTTTAGGCCACATGGTGCTGGGAGGAGATTTTAACGCGGTTATAGACGGGGAAATAGACAGATTTCCGGCTCGCACATTAAGACCCGCACAAAGGTGGCTACCCGATTATATGGACACAATGGGGCTGGTAGATGGCTGGCGGATATGCAATCCAGGCAAGGCGCAGTATACACATGTGTCATGTGCACACCAAAGCTTGTCAAGAATAGACTATGTACTTGTCCCGGCCGTACAGGCTTGTGCTCTCCGGGAGGTTCGCCATCTGGGTAGAGGCATCTCGGATCACTCCCCTGTATGGCTAAGCATGGAATTTGATCAGATGAATGCAGGTAGGATAGCCCCTATCAGCCCGTGGCATTTGAGAGACCCCTCCACAAAGAAGAGCATAATCACGGCTACCGACAGGTACTTCCTGGAGAACCAGGGTACGGTGGAATCAGCGCAGACACTGTGGGAGGCATATAAAACTGTTAACCGGGGGGAGACTGTCTCTTTGATTGCGGGAGAAAAAGGAAAGGCAGGCCGTACTGGAAAAAGCAGAAGAGGAAGTGTTAAAACTAGAAGAGGCAATGGCTCGGGCGGTGACCTCGAGGGTCTTCACCATCTGAAGTTACGGCAAGACGAGTTCAATAGTATTGCTAGAGATAAAGCCAGAACGCAGAGTAGAGAGGTTCAGAGCAGAATATACGAACACGGAGATAAAGCGGGAAAACTGATTGCTTGGTTGGATAGAAGGGAATGGGCGTCGAGGCTGGTACCTGAAATACGGGGGGAGGATTCCAGCACCCTCACAGACCCGCAAGCTATAGCACGATGCGTTTGCACTACACTATCGCGCAGTGTATAATACGGCGGGCAAATTTACAGAAGTGGACAACAGGGAGATGATTAGAGATATCCAGTTGCCAGTCCTAGCCGACGATAACAGAGCCTATCTGGAATCCCCACTCACGGACGATGAGGTGGCGCAGGCTATCAGGGGAGTACACTCCAGGAAGGCCTCGGGTCCCAATGGCATTCCAGTCGAGCTTTATAAACTGCGACCAGACAGACTCGCCCCATATATCCGGTCCATGTTCGAGGACAGCAGAGAAAAGGGGCAACTCCCATATGACCAACGAGTGGCCAACATTGTGGTCCTATACAAGGAAGGCAAGCCTAGAACAAGTTGCGCGTCCTACAGGCCTATTTCATTGCTAAACGCAGAACCCAAAGTCCTTGCGGGTTACTGGCAACCCGACTGACTAAAGTCATCACCACCCTGATCCATCCGGATCAATCGGGATTTATGCCACATCGCAACACCGCCCTCAACTTGAGACGGTTACACGGAGTACTGGGTAGAGCCCCCACAATTATGGAACCGGCGGCAATTGTGTCACTAGATGCCACCATGGCATTTGACATGGTTGAATGGCCTTATTTATTTGCAGTACTGGACAAACTGGGTTTCGGTCCGGAATTCACGGGTTGGATACGCCTTCTATACTCCGATCCGATGGCCAGAGTGGTGGTAAACAATCGCAAGTCCCCCGACTTCTGTCTGAGCAGGGGCACTAGACAGGGTTGTCCCCTGTCCCCGCTCCTTTTTGCACTGGCCCTGGAGCCGTTCGCGGTTTGGGTCAGACAGGACCGGTCTATACGTGGACTGCGATGGTCGTCAGAATGGGAAGATAAAATTTCTCTGTACGCCGACGACGTCTTACTCTATCTCACCAACCCAAGAGGGTCGCTGATCCGGTTTTTGGATGTGTTGGCAATCTTTAGCAGATACTCAGGCTTTGCGATAAACTGGTCCAAATCGGTGTTATATGTCCTGGGAGGTGACCCACCGGTCATTCCAGGCAATTGCCCAATTCAAATAGCCCTCGAAGGCTTTAGGTATCTTGGCATTTACATAACGTTAGACTCGAAACTTCGCTACACCAATAATCTGGGCCCTCTCCTATTGCGCCTTAGGAATGACGTGATGCGCTGGAAGGCCCTCCCGCTCTCTATGTTGGGTAGGGCAGTACTTTTTAAAATGATGGCGCTGCCTCGGTTCTTGTACGTGCTCCAAAACACGATGGATCCGGTCCCAGCGTCTTATTTCAGGGAAATCGAGTCTCTCCAGAGACAGCTCCTTTGGGATGGTAAACCCAGAATAGCGTTCTCCAAGCTTACGCTTAATTGGTATGACGGAGGAATTGGGCTGCCAGATCTACGAAATTACTACTGGGCATCCCAACTGGCGGCAGTCAATCACGGGATCTACGGACAGCCAAACGATCCCGGGTATGCGATGGATAGGTGGCAGCTCCCCGGGGGAGAATACACCACAGCGCTATATGCTAGGCCTCGCAGATTCCAGCTCACAGGACCCACGGCGCATGCCGTCCAGGTATGGCATGCGGCCAACAGGCACCTCAAATGGGAAGGCAAATTTACACTAGCCACCCCACTGTGGAATTCGGAGAAATTGGGAGGCCTCTGGAAGTCCAAGGGATTTGATAAATGGGACCTAATTGGGATCTCACAAATAAAAGACGTCTGGGGAGAGGGTACAATACATACATTTGACTCACTCAAGCTGCAGTACAACTTGAACGATAGCGAGCATTTCCGCTACCTCCAGATTCGACATGCGCTGCTTACACACGTCCCGAAGGGCACTGCTCTTCCGGACGCCTCCCCCCTAGAGGATAGGGTGCTAGATGGACATCTTCCGGAGAAGACCATTTCTCTGATCTATTGGAAACTAATTAACAATATGGACGATCCATTGCTTAAAATAAAAAGATACTGGAATGAGGATGGGCTCGAACTGGACGAAGAGGATTGGCAAGAGGCGGTCTCCTCCCCGCGGGTGGTGGCTATACAGACGAGGTTGAGGCTGGTGCAGTTAAAGGTATTGCATAGAAAATATATCACAGGACCCCGTCTGGTTCGAATGGGTCGCTCGGACAGTGGAGAGTGTAGAAGGGGCTGTGGGGAACTGGGGACATTTATACATATACTGTGGAACTGCCAAAGCATACAAACGTACTGGGGGAAGATCCACCACACGCTGAGGGCGGTCCTAGGGATAGACCTGCAGCCAGAGGCCCGTAGATGCCTTCTAAATATCTGGGAGCCGACAGACCTTAATACCTACACAACACAATGGGTTACTCTGGCATACATGGTGGCGAAGCGTAATATCGCCCAACTGTGGGGGGCTAGCCAGCCACCCCGGACTGAGAAGTGGGCAGAAGACTTAGATTGGTGTATGTTTAGGGAGAAGTCGGTATACATTGCCAGGGGATGCTCCGGGAAGTGGAGCAGGGTATGGGACACTTGGAACCATTATAGGGGGGACATCTGTGATCCACCGGACCGCTTGAGAGGAACTGAAACATCTACCAATTGTATAACTGTGTATTATTTTGAATTGCATGAAATGTCGTCGAGGAAAGATGGAACTACCTGCTTGTATTACTTGACGTGCATTTGGTCGAGTTGTTTAATAAAAGGAAATAAAAGGACATTTAAAAAAATATATATATAAATATTCACTCTGGGAAATCAGACTTGTCCTCCTCCGCCTGGCTAGTTCCTTGTGTAACCCATTTAAGATTTCAACTAAATTGGTTTGTGATACTTTATGATAACACTTAGTGTCCCTCAACTGCAATTTAGCCTCAATGTTGAGCGGCCACAGAACGATGTTTTCTCCCGTATCTGACTGACAAACCAGAATATCTCTTCTGGCTTTAATCTTATTCACAACTTTACGATATCCATGCTCTTGACTTTTATTGGCATTTAGAAAGTTTTCACTCAACGTTACAGATAGTTTAAAAAAAATTTTTTATAACAATATCTGAAAATATGTTCAGAGAATCCCTTGGGAGGTTTGGAACAAAAGTAGATTTAGGTCTAAATGGTGTTTTAATGCTGCCATAGATATCTAGACCCATACTATCAGCAGGTTCTCTGGATGATGTAGGGAGCTGTTTCCCTCATTGTCCCTCTCCAATTGTTCTAAATCATGTAGCAAATTCAAATCACCTACTACCAAATTTGAAAAAGGGATAGTCTCTCCAAGGTGTTCCACATCTTCCTGTTCGTTTTTGTTATGGAAAAACTTTCTACGTTTTAATTTCCTCACGAATTTATAAAAGTCAATTCGCGTTTGTCCATAGTTGAAATTAGTGTGAGTACAGTATGAAAGTCCCAAAGACAAGATATTTAATTCATCATCTGATAATACTAATCTGATAAATTGACCACCGTTGCGGCACTCGAATTTACTTGTGTTGTCGTGTCTCCTTGATTTTGACCCCGGATCTGAGTTCCATGCCTTCTCCTCCTTCTCTTGGGCCTCCTCTGTTGAATTTTCCTTTTCTTAGTGGGCGTTCTCTGGTATTCATTTGGGGTCCAAGCATTAAAAAAACGGAGCTCATCTATAACTGAGGGTGGCTCTAGCATTTCACTACCCTTTGAGGACATTCCTGCTCCATCCTCCTGATAGTGTCCAGTTCTGAACTGAACTCCAAGCTGGTTTCCTTTGATGTACATTTTTCTTGATTTCTTACTTGTGGAGCAGCATTCTTTGACAGTTTCTGTCTGCATAGAGTATCAAAACGGCGTGCAAATGTATAAATTTGACCCCTTTGGTAGTCCAACCTATCCCTCGTGAATTTAATTGCTTTTCGTTTTCTAATAGTTTGCTCATGTTTTTTGAGTTTGGTTTCCAACTTAAAAAAAATAATTAATTGCTTCCGGTTTGGAGAGCTGACTGATCTCTTGTTGAAGTAATCTAGTTTCTTCCAATATTTTCTCTCTGTCCCGTTTAGCATATTTGATGAGAATCTTCATCATGTTTTGTGATGAATTCGCACTGTTGGCGGCCCCTTCCTGCAGGATATCAGGGTCCGGATTCTCAAAGTTTGGAGCGATTAACACTCGCAGCACTCTCCCCACCTCCAGATATTTCTCTAGTGACTTACACTCCCACCATTTGAAGATCTCTGTTCTATTCAATTTCTCAAGTTTCCGCATTTTTGACTGGAGATCCATCCCAGACGTTCAAGATCTGTGTGCGCTCAGATGCATTTGCCACTTTGTCATTAAACATGGCTTCAGCTGTTTCTTCTCTCTCCTTTAACCAATTCTCAGCCATTTTCAATCAGGGCTTTTCATGAGCTACTCTTCCCAGCTTCTATTCTCCGTGTGAACCTCGTCCTGCTGGGAGGGTTGTCTCCCAGCACCTCTTCCCGATGCCTGCAGTAACCGTGCTGTGTACGAGGAGCCCCTTACCTGCTTCCAGGCGTCCTCCGACGCTCCGATAGTGGTCTGCAGTACTCTATATACACTATATATGTGACCTGTGACCAAGACCCCGTGTGTGGTCGAAACGCATCTTGTTTCGTTGCCGAAAATAAACTGTTTGTAAAACCAGAACCAACTGGTGTGGTTCCTTCCTTTCCGGATATCACAGCAGAGGATCGTTGCAATATATATATATATATATATATATATATATATATATATATATATATATATATATATATATATATATATATATAGATAGATAGTTATAGTTAGGACCTAGTTTCCATAGGAAACTCGTTTTTTGTTTTTTCAATATCTTTGGCGCCGGTTCACGAATCTTCGCGAAATTTTCAGAAATTGTAGCCCACTCCGGTTAGCTCCTGTCTTGAAAGTTTCAGGGTGATTCGGCAAGCGGGGGCCGAGAAAAAAGGGGGGTCCCAAAACGTGTTTTCTCCATGTTATTTTCCATAGGAAACTTTAGACACGACTACAGCCCGAACTGCTGAACGGAATTACACCAAATTTGGCAAAAAGGTAGCCCTTGGTTCAGAAAGAGACCTTTTTGTTAAATGGTGTAAATCCGTTCAGTAGTTCTTGAGAAATTCAAAAAATAGAGGTCAAAAATCAATTTCCCATAGGAAACTTTAGACACGGTTACAGCTTGAACTGCTGAACGGAATTACACCAAATTTGGCAAAAGGTAGTGCTTGGTTCAGAAAGCGCCCTTTTTTAAATGGTGTAAATCCGTTCAGTAGTTGCTGAGAAAATCAAAAAATAAAAGTTTTGATATATAGAGGCATCGGTGGATCCGCGCACCCTCCCGACCACGAGCTTTATTCTAATTGGCTGTCAACACTCCAAACCAGGAAGTGTTGGCAGCCATCTTGTGACTCCGAGTCACAAGAAAAGAGAAAAACAAACACGAAAAACAAGAAAAGGGGGCAGGGTAGAAACACCCTGACCCCCTAGGCCTGCTCAGGGGGTCCCAAAAAAGCATAAAAAAAAAAAAAAATCGGCAAAATGCGCGCCGGATCCGCGGATCCGGCCGCGAAACTAAAAAAATGAAGCGCGTGCTCCCGCGCTTCGTTATTATTTAGCCCCCGGGTGGGCCAAGTCCCGGGGGCAATGTTTATATTGTGAATGGGGGGCCCAAGGGGCGAAACGCGTCTGTCAGGGGGGGTTTTTGCACAATAAAGTATCAAACTTAAAAAAACTCTGTGAGTGCTCTTCGTTGGGATTACGGAAGGGTGAGCCTGGTTTGCGGTATATATATATATATATATATATATATACATATATATATATATATATATATATATATATATATATATATATATTATTCAACAAACACGGTCCTTTTCGGGGGGAGCACCCTCCAGCTGGTGCTCGTGGCGAGACAGGACCACCTCTCGCATAAAGTATTATCCAACAACAGCTTACACGGCACTCTCCTTGGTACAAAAATATATCTTTATTGAGACCTCCTTCTCCACCACCTACGCGTTTCGAACACAAAGTTCTTGTTCACGGTAGTATACGAAGTCCTACTTCGATTTCCAACCTTTTATACATAGTCTCCACGTAGCCCATAATGAGGCATTGTGGGACAGGTAGTTTTGCATGTATTACAATTACTTTTTTTATATTTATTTCTTATTACCCAAAAATGTTGCAAGAAAAAGATGTTAATTATAAAAGCCATTATTATACATTCACATCTTGTACACAGAATTTACCCAATGAGTGCTATACTATCAAGTATTCATTCCATTTTACTTATGGAGAGTGTCCGTTTTTACAGAACCACTCATCCATTTCAAAAAAATTTTCATGACTTGGTGTCCCATATGCTTGCGGGCTAAGTGCCCCACTGTCTTACAGACAGTTTGAATAGATGCTACTAAGTTAGGCTTATTAGAAAGAAACTACTTGCAACACAATAATAATCCAATACCGGCTACGTGTTCTTTTAAAATCTAAATCACATTCTAATTCAAGGAAAACACATTATTGTATGGAGAAATAATATCTCTGAAAAATATACTCATTAACACTCTATATCTCAAAGGCTGAACCAAATATTTACAAATGTATATACATTTCTTCGTCCCCATTGAGCCCAAGGGGGACCTTGGTTTTAAAACGAATAATCAATTTTGATTCCATGCGTCTCAACTTGAGTACTCGATTTCCTCCTCTCTCATGTGGGGGAATTGTAACCAGTCCTGAATATTTCATGTCTAACCATGTCCGATTTGTATGTGTCTTCATATGCTTGGCAAGAGCATAAGTTGCATCTTCATTTTGTACAGCTCTTATGTGTTCTAATATACGTTTTTTCAAAGAACATTTGGTACTTCCGATGTATCTTTTCCCACAAAAACACTCTAAGAGGTATACAACATGGGTAGATTCACAGGTGATTTTTTCTTTAATTTCAAAGACTCTGTCCCTTGGATCTTTAAGCGATTTCAGATTTTTCCCAATCTTGCATGCTTTGCATGTTATGCATTTTCCAAAGCCTAGTTGTTTCGTTCCTAGCCATGTTGTTTTCTTCTCACTCTCAAAATGGCTTCTTATAATTGTATCAGATATAGATGGAGCTTTCCTATATGTTATCATCGGTCGATTGCCCAAATCCTTCCCGATGTCAGGATCCTTCTTAAGTACATTCCAGTATTTTGTCAAGATTTTTTGAATTTTGTAGCTCTCTTTGCTGTAAGTTAAAATCAATCGTGGTTTTTCATCTTCCACGGTTATTTCATGTGATTTGCAACTCACCAATGTTTGTGCTCTGCTTTTTTGTCTTGCTCTCTTTTCCCCCTTCTGTACATCCTTATGTTTATATCCTCTCTGAAGGAAACGTGAAGTTGTTTCTTCAAACGTCTTTTCCATTTCCGATGGTTCAGAGCAGTTACGTTTCATCCTTATAAATTCCCCATAGGGGATGCTCTTTATAAGGGATTGAGGGTGAAAGCTTGATCCGTGGAGAAGACTATTTGTGGCTGTTTTTTCCTAAAAACAGTCGTCTGGATTTTATTTTCTTTTATATAAACTTTCGTATCCAGAAACTCAATTTCTGTAGGGTGGATGTTATGGGTAAATTTTAAACCCACCTCATTGTTATTCAGAATTGTCATATAGATTAAGAATTCCGCTTCAGTTCCTCTCCATAGTATGAAAAGATCATCAATGAAGCGTAGCCATAAGGCTACCCTCATTGTATGGGAATCATTCTCTTCTCTCCAAGCTATGCTCCTCTCCCACCACCCCATCACGAGATTAGCATAACTTGGAGAAAAGGAAACTCCCATGGCAGTGCCACAGCTCTGGGAGTACAATTTTTTATTAAAAGAAAAATGTTATTTTTCAAACACAGTTCCATCATATCCAATAGCATAGTTGTATGTTTTTGTTCCCCTATTGGTCGTTGTTTTAAAAAATACATAGTTGCTTGTATCCCAACATTGTGTTTAATGGAGGTATATAATGACACAACGTCTATTGTAACTAAGAGGTAGTCCGGCTGCCATGTCGTCTCCATAAGTATCCTCAAAAAGTCACCTGTGTCCTTAATATATGAACTGAGTGTTGGTACTATTGGTGATAAAAAATTGTCCACATATAATGCAACGTTTTCATACAAACTTCCACAGCTAGAAATTATTGGGCGTCCTGGAGGTTTGTTTAAGGTCTTATGAATCTTCGGTAAGAAGTAAATGGTCGGAACCACTGGGTTCTCCACCATCAGAAATTTTCTTTCATCATCGCTAATAAGTCCTTGTTCTTGCCAATTAGTTAGTCTTTTGTTCAGATCAATAATCAGGTCAGTTATCGGATTATTTTTCAAAATCTGGTAATTTGTAGTGTTATTCAATTGCCGCATGGCCTCATTCACATAATCTTGTTTATCCATTATTACCAGGTTCCCACCTTTGTCAGCTGGCTTGATTTCTATTAAAACGTTGTTTTTTAAAGAATTAAGCGCCTCACGTTCTTTTACGGACAAATTCTCCTTTTTGTTCTGTTTCACATTATCCATGCCATCTATTTCTGCTACTACCAAATCATGGAATATATCCACCTTGTTCCCCGGATGTAATGCAGGACAGAATTTTGATTTACTTTTAAACTTTGTTCTTGATTGTTGAGTCATAGTTACTCCCATTTCATTCAATACTTGGCTGTCTGAAAGATCAGTTGTAGTTAGATTGTGTGCTAGTTCATAGGCTGTTCTTAAATGGGGTATGTCACCCACAGTATAGGATGCCTGTTGTTCACTTGTTGAAGCGGTTGGTCCATCAGTAGTGGATCTAGGCAGTATTTTTGTGAAATACTTTTTAAGCTTTAATTTTCGGACATATTTATATATGTCAATTTTCGTTTCTACTAGATCATGATGTCTTTCTGGACAAAAAGTTAGACCTTTATTCATGAGTGTGCGTTCAGCTGTTGTAAGTTGATATCTTGAGAGATTGACGATTAGATCCTGTTTATTCGTCTTGGCGGTATGTTTTAATATTTCATTACTGTCCGATTCCGTAGATGATAGCCCCTTCCTCTTTCTTGAGCTTCTTCTGGTCTTGCGTTTCCTTCCCTGAAGACGGGTGCACCTCTTCCTCTTCCCCTTGACCTCGTTTTTACGGTTCCACGTCCTCGTCCCCGGGACCTGGGTTGTTGTTGATCTTGATATATTATCTTCATCTCGTCTAAAAAAGACAGATGATGAATTGTTGCTGGTCTTGATTCCGCTTCACTGAGATCAGACTCAGATTCACTCTGGGTTGTACTTGAGGATTCTTGAGTGATTTGTTTTGTCGTGCCCCACTGTTGTTTAATTGTATCAAACCTCTTCGCAAAAGTAAGAATTGTCCCATTCTCATAATCAAGTTCATCTCTTTGGAATTTTCGCTGTTTACGCTGTTGTACTTCTTCCTCATGTTTGTCAAGATTGCGTTCCATCTCCATACGTAGTTTCTTCAAAACATCTTCCGATTGATTTTGTACTTGGATCTGTAATTCAATCTCCGCAATCTTTTGATGAAGTTCATTTACATCAACTTTGGCATATTTTATTATTATTAACATCATCGTTTTAGAACAGTCCATATTGTTTCTTCCCCATTCCTCTAGCATTTCAGCTCTAGTATCCGGATGGTTAGGTAACGTGAAAATGCGTAGGCCCCTCGGTACCCTTCCGCATTCGACATATTGTTCTAACGTTATAATTTCCCAACTACGTGAAATTTCTTTGCGCAACAGTCTTTCCAGCTGTATAAATAGCTGTTTGATTGTTGTCACTGTCGTGCGTGCTTTGGGTACAGTTCCTCCTGTTGTTACGCTGTGATTCTTGCCTTTATTAAACATTGTTTGCGCCACCTGAGCACGTTTTGCTGCTCTTTCCTCCATTCCACTTGTTTTCCTTTGCGATGTAGATTGTCTGTCTATTTGCAATTTAGTATTTTACTTTTATTCACTTGTAGTTCAGTAAATAATTTTCAATTTGCAGGACTCAGTATTATTTAGCAGGGGATGAGAAGGATATTTGTGGAGGATTATTAATACCTCCACATGTTTTCAAAATCTATAGATACACCAAGGCGATATTCGACTCCCATATGTCTTCAACTCACTTGATATCTTGATTAGACATCATTGTGAGTATATCCGCTGCAGCACAATTATAAACTTAGCACAACATGCATGCGTGTTCCTACCTGGGAGACTCCCGGTCGTTTCGGTGTCCTCCGACGCCGTCCGCCGGCGCTCGACCTGGTATGCTTGTTGTTTTCTTTGTTATAATTTTTGCTGAACAGTGCCCCAGGAAGTCAGTACTCGATACTTTGTTGCACTGATGGTTCCGCGTTCCAATTTGAGACTATGTATAAAAGGTTGGAAATCGAAGTAGGACTTCGTATACTACCGTGAACAAGAACTATGTGTTCGAAACGCGTAGGTGGTGGAGAAGGAGGTCTCAATAAAGATATATTTTTGTACCAAGGAGAGTGCCGTGTAAGCTGTTGTTGGATAATATATATATATATATATATACTATTTAGTTAAGTTGACCGCTATGTGGTCTTCATCTGAATTTGTGAACTTGCACTTGCACTTTATGACTAATGAATGGAATTGCATCAGCCATTTGCCTTCCTTCCCATTTTTCTTCCCCCTTCCCTTCCCATTTCCCTGTTTTTTTAATTATTCATCTGGTAATTGATATGATGGTAATATCAAATTAGATCAGATAACACTGTATTTATAGATTTTTGCACCTGCACTTTATATGGTTGTTCCGGTGTACACCCTGACTTGGGCAAATTTGATTGTCAGCTTTGGTCCCCATGTTGATAGGTCATGTAATAGGTTTTTTAACCACTTGGTTTTTATCGTTAGCAATTATGTGCTATTAATGATATGTTAAATCTATTTGATCGTATCAAATGTAATGATGTGCTTAAACTTCCAGTTTCACATAGTTTCATTACGATAGAGGAGCCCAATGAGCTGGTTATAACATTGCAGTATGTTTACTAGCTTCATTAAAAGCCCTGGGGGTTGTAACCGGAATGGGATGTGTATCACTATAAAATGATAGTTTTGGTTCCGGTGCGTTATGTGATCAAGGCCGTGGTAACGCGGCCGAAACGCGTCATGCTGAAAATTGCAATAAAGCACTTTAATTGAATTTCCACATCTGTGGTCCGTACCTGTTTTTTCGTTACCAGGAGAGGTAATCCAGGACTTTGTATCTTTATATATATATATATATTCTACTGGCGGTCGCCAGTAGATAGTTATAGTTAGGACCACGTTTCCATAGGAAAAGCATTTTTTGATGTGCTTATAACTTTGGCGTCGTGTGACGAATCTTTACGAAATTTTCCAAAAAGTTCCTCTTTTCAGGTCAGCTCCTATCCTGAAAGTTTGGGGGGGATTTGTCAAGGGGGCTAAGAAAAAAGGGGGGTCCCAAAACGTGTTTTCTCCATGCAATTTCCATAGGAAACTTTAGACAAGGCTACAGGTCAAACTGCTGAACGGAATTACGCCAAATTTGGCAGGGATAAAGGTCTTGGTCCAGAAAGCATGCTTTTGTTTAAATGGGGTAAATCCATTCTGTAGTTTTTGAGAAATATCAAATTTTCCAGATATCGATATTTGAGAATTCTGACATCTGATTGGCTGAGGCGTTACGAGCACGAGCTTGCGGCTTATTGGCTGCGAACTGTTGAAACTAGGAAGTGTTGGCAGCCATGTTGTTATTCACAACTCTCCCTCTACAGGCATCAGGTCCGTAGTTCTACCTCTGCGAGGCAACACTAAAAATATACCGCAGCTCTGTCTGTGCGAGATACCCCTTTCACGGTCCCTCTCCCCACATCACCAGCTCGCGGCTATGCCTTTAGAAGCCAGTCCGTCGGCTCGCAGCTGTGCGACTGCGAGCTGTCAGCCATTTTGTGACTCAGTCCGTCAGCTCGCATCTCTTCCTCTAAAAGGCATCGGATCCGTAATTCTACCTCTGCAAGGCAATACTGAAAATATCCCGCAGGTCTGTCTGTGCGAGATACTCCTTTTACGCTCCCTCCCCCGCTTTACCTCTGTGAGCCACTTCGTTAGCTCGCTTTACGCTGCCTGTCCCCACATCATCAGCTCGCGGCTATGCCTTTAGAAGCCAGTCCGTCGGGTCGCAGCTCTGTGTCTGCGAGTCATAGGTCCGTAGTTCTAACTAAAAATATACCGCAGCTCTGTCTGTGCGATATACCGCTTTCACGGTCCCTCTCCCCACATGACCAGCTCGCGGCTATGCCTTTAGAAGCCAGTCCATCAGCTCGCAGCTCTGTGTGTGCGAGTCGTGGGGCCCGCAGCTCTACCTCTCTGAGCTACCTCGTTAGCTCGTAGCTGTGTCTGTGCTAGCAGGCCCGTAGGCGCGTTACTCTCCCTCTGCCAGTTAGCCCGTCGGGTTGCAGCTCGGAGAGCTCGCAGCTGTATCTCTGCGAGCCAGCCCGTTAACTGATAGCTGTGTGTCTGCTAGCAGGCCTGTTGGCCCGTTGGTCTCCCTCTGCAAGTCAGACCACAGCTCTCCCTCTGCGAGCCACTATGGTGCTGTGCTTTTGCGAGCCAACAGCTCGTAGGTCTCCCTCTGCGAGCTGAGCCCACGGGCCGCAGCTCTTCCTCTGCGAGCCTGCCCAACGGCCCGCAGGTGTCCCTCTGCTAGCCGAACCACAGCTGACATTTTACGAGCCGAGATTGGGAATATAAGGCGGCTCTAAAAAGAGCCTTTGTGTTTATTAGTTGGAGCTACATGTAAGTGCGAATGCATAGCTTCAGGTTAATCAGGAAAACTCGGTTTCCCTCATCTGTGAAGTGTACTCCATCACTTCTGTAGATATCAGCCATATCAAAACGTATGTTGTTGTTGTAGATCGACCCCATTCTATGGTCTCTGAGGTATGCAGACACAGCTTTGTTGACATTCTTGCTAGATTTTTTAATCTTATGACAACATTTGTTTGACCATTTCCACTTCTGTCTTTGGCATATATTGGAATATACAAAGACAGTTTGAGGCAAAAGTAACATCAATTGTCCAAAGGTGTCCTTCATAAGCATTTCCAAACCTACCCCAGTCAATGTGCCTAGATCGTTACCACCACAGTGCACAATCATGAGATCAGGGTGTTGGAGATGCAAACAGGTTTTAACCAAAGGGAGCAATTGGTGCCACTTCAATCCTCTCTGTGCAAACCATTTAATGTGCACATTTTGTAAACCTAGGTCTAAGTCAATATGTCTCTGTTCTGCATACCTCTTGCACCAGAAAACATAGCTATGTCCTACAATCCACACTAGCATTTTGAAGGTATGGCTAGAAGATATAGATAAATGTCTGTAGCTCATGCACTGCATTCGTAGAATGAGAGATATGTGTAAACATGGGGAACAACTTTTTTTTACATACAAAACCTTAACCGATTGGGAGAGGAAATGTATTGTGTCCTAAAAAGTAGGGTGTATATTAGTTTTGATGAAAAGCATCTTTGTGATTGGTTAATAAAAAAGCAGTTTATACGTGGAGTACATATTATAGTATGAAATTTGCTCAGCTCAACCACACCTGCTAATTGTATTTGGAAGGTGCAGTTCAAACTTTTGACCTCCACGTGCCGTTAAATGTTGAAAAAAATGTTGCAAAAAGAAATATCGGTAGGTTTAAAAAATGATGAACTTTTAACCTGCACGTGTCGTAGAATGTTGTAGAAAGTGGTGATACAATACCTTGAACTTTTCACCTGCATGTGTCCTTAAAAAACTGTTTATATGGAAAGTTGAAAAATAACCAATAAAGAGAGGTTTTGCAATCTAAAAAAATAAGGAACTATTTTGATTTGTTCTTTATATGTATTGATGTGTGGAGCAACAGGGAAATTCTGCCATTACTGGTTCCATTCTTGATGAAAGCGGTGCATTAGATGTACTGTGTGACAAGAAAAGAATTGCATGCGTTTGTGACATTTGAAATCTGCATACCAACTACGAAGGTAAATTAGAAATTAAGAAGCTGTGTTATGTGTTTTGTAGTAGTGGTTAAGTATTTGAGACGATATTTTTAACTTTCAAAGTGAATGACAACAGATGCAATGGAGTCAACGATCATGCAGCTCGGACACCCAACACTGCTCCGACACCCCCGCCACCAGCCCCTTGTCCGCCATCCCCCTCACCTCCCCCCACACAAACAAATGTGACAGCAACCTTAGGAAATCTGGAACGTAACAAATTGGCTGATGTAGCACAATTATAGTAAAGAAGATGCATGTGAGGTTGGACAAATAAGAATCTCAGTCATCTATGGATTTACATATAAAACATTTTATTTAAACAAAACAACAAAATAAAACTAGGTACAGGTCATCCCTCGACAATTTGTGAATCACAGCCTGCAAGACAAAAAGAAAGATAAGATTGTGCGTCATGCGTCCATGAAAGGAGAGAGAGAGAAAGAGAGAAAGAGTGAGAGAGAGGAAGAGACAGAGAAAGAAAGAGTGACAGAGAGGAAGACAGAGAAAGAGAGAAAGAGTGAGAGAGAGAGGAAGAGAGAAAGAGTGAGATACAAGGAAGAGAGAGAGAAAGAGTGTGAGAGAGAGGTAGAGAGAGAAAGAGTGAGACAGAGAGGAAGAGAGAGAAAGAAAGAATGACAGAGAGAGGAAAAGACAGAAAGAGAGAGTGTGAGAGAGAGAAAGGAAGAGATTGAGAGAGAGAGAAAGAGTGTGAGTGACCGAAAGGAAGAGATGGAGAGGGAGAGTAAGTGTTGACACTGGAGAAAATCCTCACAGCTCACCTTTCTGCCACCGGTGTGTCTCCAACCACGTGCTGGGACATAGTGCAGTTTTCAAGTTTAGTCATCTGAAACATAGTATAGAATCAGTAATGGCAGAGTACATACAACTGCACACGCCTAATTCTCTGTTTTGCCCCTGCGCACGCAGGCTGCTGCACCCCATCGACTCCCGCCGCCCAGAGGTGTCTGCCCACCTCTGCGCACCCAGGCTGCTGTCCCCCATCCACTCCCACTGCCCAGAGGTGTCTGCCCACTGCTGTGCACCCAGGCTGGTGCACCCCCTACAGTCCCACTGCCTGAGGTGACTGCCCGTTCCTGCGCACCCAGACTGCTGCACCCCATCCACTCCCACTGCCTAGAGGTGTCTGCCCGCTCCTGTGCACCCAGGCTGCTGCACCCCATCCACTCCCACTGGTCGGAGGTGTCTGCCCGCTCTTGTGCACGCAGGGTGCTGCACACTATCCACTCCCACCGCCCAGAGGTGACTGCTCGCTGCTGCGGAAACAAGCCTCTCTGCTCACCTTCCGCCACCGGCGTGTGTCTAAGAGGGTCCACCACGTGCCGAAGCAACCTCCTCAGGCGTTGCGTACATGCGGTCAGGCCGAGCTCACAATTCAAAGTGGGTTTTGATTGCAGGATGGCCACGCATCATCACAGACTGCACACGCGCTCAGCTCTGGTGGCACTAACTCAGTGGAACTGAAGTCATCGCCTCGTGGCGGGAGTTCCGTGTCGGGGGGGGTCGTCAATATGTGAATCACAGTCTGCTAGACAAAAAGCAAGATAACATTGTGCGTCATGCGTCCATCAAAGGAGAGAGAGAGAGAAAGAGTGAGAGAGAGGAAGAGAGAGAAAAAGAAAGAAACAGAGGTAGACAGAGAGAAAGAGTGAGAGAGAGAGGAAGAGAGAGAGAAACAGTGAGAGAGAGGAAGAGAGAGAAAGAGAGAAACAGTGTGAGAAAGAGGAAGAGAGAAACAGAGGAAGAATGAGAGAGAGAGAAAGAGAGAGAGAGAGAGAGAAAGAAAAAAACAGTGTGAGAGAGAGGAAGAGATAGAGTGAAAGAGAGAGGAAGAGTGTGAGGGAGAGAAAGGAAGAGATGGAGAGGGACAGTGAGTGCCCACACTGTGGACAAAACCCTCACAGCTCACCTTTCCGTCACAGGTGTGTCTCCAACCACGTGCCGGAACATAGTGAAGCCCTCAAGCTTACTCATCTGAAACGTAGGATGGAATCAGTAATGGCAGAGTACATACAACTGCACACGCCTAATTCTCTGTCCCGCCTTTGTGCATCCAGGCTGCTGTACCCCATCCACTTCCACTGCCCAGAGGTGTCTGCTCGCCGCTACGCACCCAGGCTGCTGCACCCCATCCACTTTCACTGCCCAGAGGTGTCTGCCGGCTGCTGCGCACCCAGGCTGCTGCACCCCATCCACTCCCACTGCCCGGAGGTGACTGTCCGCCGCTGCGCACCCAGGCTGCTGCACCCTATCCACTCCCACTGCCCGGAGGTCACTGCCCGCCGCTGCGCTAACAAGCCTCTCTGCTCACCTTTCGCAACCTGCGTGTAGAAAAGAGGGCCTACCACGTGCCGCTGCAAGCCCCAAGCGCGGGGCCCACGGACACGGCACCCTGCATATCATGCAGCCCCGCTCCGCAGGCCACTAGGTCTCACATTTGGTGCTGGGTCTTGATTTCGCCATGGCAGAGGACATACCAGTGCACCGGGCTTTTCATCGCAGGCTGCACACCCGCTCAGCCCTTGCGGTGCCACTAACTCTGTGACCAGCGAGGCAATGCCACGTGCCGGTAGGCCTGCGCTGTCTGATGGCTCAGGCCTACACTGCAGTCCAGCAGGGCACACAAAGCCTGAGCTGTCCAGACCGCCGGGACGGGCCATCACCGCAGGCTGTAAACCCGCTCAGCAGTTACGGTACCCGTACCTCAGTGGACCGAAAGTCACCGTCCCGTGCCGGTGTGCCTGTGCCGGCCGCAGTGCATCCGGTGCGAGCAACTCTGAAATGGCGTCGAGCACATGCGCCCGGTCTTTTATTGGCAGGGTCACGTGTCCTGTGACGCCTGTGCTGGATGGATGTGGTGTGGGTGTATACTGGCCGTGAGGGAGTGGCTGTGGCGTACTGACAACTAGGGTGTGACCAGCAGATCACTGCAATGAAAATCTGGGCCATGTAGCGTTGTTGTCCTTCCCTGTAAGCGTAAGCGGAGTGGGCTGGACTGGCGTATGCCAGTCCTGCGTGAGGCTGTGAAGAATGACTCTGGAGCTATGGGCGTGGCTCCGTCCTGGGCTGTATGAGGAATCAACTGATGCGGGTGTCCCTGTTGTAGTGCTGACGTCACCCCGGTCGCAAGCGCCAATGTGTCACTCTGTGAGCCAAGTCCCACAACATGGCCAACATGGAAGGTACGGGGAATCACTGACCCTACATTCATCCATAGTTCCACACATGAAAGATGGTGGACATGACACATCTGTGTGGATATGAATGTTTATTGCACATTTAGTGGAGTGTTGCAGCTGTAGCAATACAGGGGCATGCAAAGTTCAAGTTTCAGTTTTTGGCACATGGAGGGCAGCCAATTAGAGCCAAGCTTGTGTTCAGGGTTAGGCTGCGCCAACATATGTACTTATACAATTACTCCGCCAATCTCCAAGCACTTATAAATTCACTATACACTCTCCTTGCAGTACTCTAATGATCCAGTCTCTACGTATGTACTTGTACAATGACCGAGAGAAAGTTACATAACCGAAGTTTTCCCCACTGCCAGAGGTAACATGGTTGCATACCCTGTCCACAGCACAATGTAATGTGGTAGGGCCCAGGGGCGGCATCTTCCATACATAATGAACACACGGACACAGATAGATAGTGGAACTGGGTACGGGCACTTGCGCTCGACTCATTTTTATTACCAGGGTCACATGTCCAGTGACGTCTGTGCTGGATGCGTGTGGGGTGAGTGTAAGCCAGCCCTCCGGGAATGGTTGGTGCTGGCAACAAGTACAACAGTAATCATTGGATCAGACACACAGATTCAATCATAAAGGGTCAATGATTTGTGCTGCACTAAGGTGGGGGCAACAGATGTGAAATAATACACACAAGATTGTATCGTAAAGGGTCCATGACTTGTGGTACACTGAGGTAGGGGCAGCAGATGTGAAATTATACACCAAACATTGTATCATAAAGGGTTCATGAGTTGTGCTGCACTGAGATAGGGGCATCAGAAGCATTCAGCGTGTGCGCAGCCAGCGATGATGCGTGGTGCGGGCGAGCCGCAGTGGGAGCAATGTCTGTTGCCTACTGGACTGAGTCATCTGCAATCCCGACTCGATGTGAATTGTGAGCCCTGCTATCCGCAGTGTAGATCGAAGGCAGTAGTCAGCACATACATCGAAGAATGCTTTTAGTCACTTCCTGTTTACAAAATTCGAGGACATAGAGTACAATTCTCCCTGCAATAAAGAAATCATGTCTCAATTTAAATTATGAGCTCTGCTAACCGCAGTGTAGGTGTATGGAACAAAAGATGAAACATTTATGGAATACACTGTCGAAATATGTAGGTTTCAGGGACGTTATAGTTAGTTGCCTATTGGACTCTGAAATTAATTAATGAAGACTGAATTTGAATTGTGAGCCCTGCTGAGCACAGTGTAGGCCGGAGGCAGTGGTCAGGAAGGGCCTACAGCCACGTGGCGTTGACTTGAGCTGCATACAGTTAGTGGTGGGTGTGGCGGTCAGCGTGTGCGCAGCCAGCGATGATGCAATGTCTCTTGCCTACTGGACTGCGTCATCTGCAATCGCGACTCGATCTGAATTGTGAGCCCTGCTGACCACAGTGTAGGCCGGAGGCAGGGGTCAGGAAGAGCCCAGAGCCACGTGGTGTTGACTTGAGCTGCATAGAGTTAGTGGTAGGTGTGGCGCTCAGCGTGTGCGCAGCCAGCGATCATGCAATGTCTGTTGCCTACTTGACGGCGTCATGTAAAATCGGGACTCTGTCTGAATTGTGAGCCCTGCTCACCGCAGTGTAGATCGAAGGCAGTAGTCAGCACAGACATCAAGGAATGCTTTTTGTCACTTCCTCTTGACAAAATTCGAGGACATAGACTACAATTCTGTCTGCAATTAATAAATCAAAACTGAATTCTAATTGTGAGCTCTGCTGTCCGCAGTGTAGACTGCCATTCAGTGTTCCTTTGGAGTTGCAAGATGAATTTAGTCATTGTACTAAAGCTATAACTGATATAAAACAAGTTCTTGAAGCAAGGATACTAAAAGGATATTATGTAGGTTTTAGGGACGTAATACTTAGTTGCCTACTGGACTCTGCAATTAATGAATCAAGAGTCAATTTTAAATTAGAGCCCTGATGACCGCAGTGTAGGCCGGAGGCAGCGGTCAGCAAGGGCCCACAGCCACGTGGCGTTGAGTTGAGCTGTACAGTTAGTGTCACCTGAAGCAACCAGCGTGTGTGGAGCCTGCGATGATGCGTGGTCCGGGAGGGCCGCACTGGTAGCAATGTCTTTTGCCTAATTAATTCTGTCTTAATAAGTCCACGTGGCGTTGACTTGCGGTGCACTGAGTTAGTGGCACCTGAAGCACTCAGTGTGTGCGCAGTCTGCGATGATGCGTGGTCCGGGCGGGCCGCACTGGGATCAATGTCTCTTCCCTACTGGAGTGCGTCATCTGCAATCGCGACTCGATCTGAATTGTGAGCCCTGCTGTCCGCAGTGTAGATCGAAGGCAGTAGTCTGTACAGACATAAGTTTGTGGTGCTCTGCTGCTGGGTTCGCAGCGGGCCTGTGTCGAGGAGGCCGGCGGTCACGGCGGAGGCCTCGTGGCAGGGTGAGGGCTGCCGCCCTGGCAGACGCTTTGGCTTTCCCACAAATGAACCACGCCTACAGCCCCAGCCTATTTATTCATACTCCTACGCTGGAGTGGCGTACGTTGGACCAGCACACTCCGTTTCCGCTTCCAGGGGACAACAACACAGCTACATGACCGAGATCTTCCCCACTGCCTGAGGTAACATGGTTGCGTCTATTGTCCACAACACTACAAGCACCAGCAGTATATGTCCACATGGAGAGGTTTGTGCTCTGCATAGTGAGGTCTGTCCACCACATCACCGCTACACTTGGTATTGTGTGCATTTTTATTGATGGGTGACTTGCGTTCTTCACACATACTTGGTTGCCACATCTCCCAATATTCAGCTATTGTGTGGCTGAGGGACCATGCCGTTTTTAGAAGATCCGCTGTCCTGTTCTGCGCTGCCTCGGTGGTAGTAGGGAGGGGGGTGGTCCGGGGGGGAGGTCCTGAGGGTGATGGCAGTGGGTGTTGTGGCCTTTTTGGGTGTCGGAGCTGCATGGTCAGTAGCTCTATGACATGTGTTGGTCTTCAGATGTGGTTCTGGGCTGGGCTCCCTTTCACACTGTAGGTAGTCGTCCTGCTTTACACCAGTAAAAGGCCTACTGCTAACGCAGCTTATCGCCCGTTTTTGGATCGCACCCCAGATTTGGCTGCTCGTTCAAAATATCGGGAAGTGGTGTTTTCGTGTTATTTTTGCACGGGAACGCCTACTCTGCATATTATTAGCGTTAGTTGTCGCTCTAATATGTGGCGAATTTTTTTGCGGAAGCTATTGTTGGAAAACTGGCGAGATTGGCTGTTTTCACTAGGTTGAGAATGGAATGATAATTTAAAATCACTGAAAATACCATAGGTTTAATGGACATTATAATTAGAAATTAGCATTTAAAAACGTTTGAAATTCACTGAAAAACCATAGGTTTCAGGCACGTTATAGTTAGAAATTAGCAATTAAAAACCTTAAAAATTCACTGAAAAACCATAGGTTTCAGGGACGTTATAGTTAGAAATTATCATTTAAAAACCTTTGAAATTCACTGAAAAACCATAGGTTTCAGGGACGTTATAGTTAGCTGGACATTTCACTCGTACAAAACCATAGAAATTCCACTGTTATGGTTAGTTCAGCTAACTATAACTCGCGCCCCCGCAATGCACTGCTGATCACATCACATATTACATCATTCATGACATGGTCAGTGACATCACTGATGACATCACTGATCATATCTCAAATGACATCACTGATGACATCATCCATGTGACAATCTGATGCACCTTCTCACACCCTAATATAACCTTTGATACACCCACTCCAAAAACAGAATACCATTTTTGAAACCATAGACACACCAATACTACTTACTACATATCTAATCACTGGTTCTTAGGTCTACACACTCATCCACTCATTCACCCATACAATCACTCATACATGCAGTCACTCATCAATACAACACTATCATATGCACTCATACACCTACACAGACACTTACACAGCAGCACTCATCCAGAGTTACTCACACACCTAGTCAGTCATGCAAATAATCAATCACACTTCCATTTACTGACCTATACAGTTATACACACAACACATCCCTTATTCAAACAGAAAGAAACGCATAATTAGTCTCTTATACAATCACTGATACAAGTACACACTCATCCATACAGCCACTCTCACAATCACTAACTCTCACGTATAGTCATTTATATACTCCAACTCTCACATACACTGTCTTTTACATATGTAGTTAGTTGGACATGTACCACTGAGACATCCATTCACTCACTAACACACCCATACACACACTCACCCACGTATACAGCTGTTTCCACATGCATTCTTGAACCCATACACCCAGTGAATCAACCACTCAAACATGTATGCACAGAGTCACACACCTCCCACGCACACACACACTGAGGCACCCATACAAATACTCTGGCAACCAATTAATAACCCATATAGACACTCATGTAGCTACTGACCAACCCATGCAGCAGCTTATACAACAGCAAACAGACTGATATAGACATTCACACAGTTTAGTCACTAACCCATGCATTCAGTAAGACACATGTAATAACTCAGTTAAACAGTCAGTCACACACCTACTAAATCCTCCATCCAGACACTTATACACTCCACTCATTCTTCAATACACCTTGGTATATATATAATACATATTTAAACTTCAAAGAAAAACACATTCACTGGATGATGTCATCAGTAATGTCATTTGAGATGTGATCAGTGATGTCATCAGTGATGTCACTGACCATGTCATGAATGATGTAATATGTGATGTGATCAGCAGTGCATTGCGGGGGCGTGAGTTATAGTTAGCTGAACTAACTATAACAGTGGAATTTCTATGGTTTTGTACGAGTGAAATGTCCAGCTAACTATAACGTCCCTGAAACCTATGGTTTTTTCAGTGAATTTCAAAGGTTTTTTAAATGATAATTTCTAACTATAACTTCCCTGAAACCAATGGTTTTTTCAATGAATTTCTAAGGTTTTTTAAATGCTAATTTCTAACTATAACGTGCCTGAAACCTATGGTTTTTATCAGTGAATATATATATATATATAACCACCGGTTTCAGGGACATTATAGTTAGTTGGACATTTTACTTGTACAAAACCAGAGAAATTCCGCCGTTATAGTTAGTTCAGCTAACTATAACTCGCGCCCCCGCAATGCACTGCTGATGACGTCACATATTACATCATTCATGACATGGTCAGTGTCATCACTGATGACATCACTGATGACATCATCCAGTGACTGTGTGTTTCTATAAAGTTTAAATATGTTTTAAAAATATATGCCAAGGTGTATTGAAGAATGAGTGGGTGTATAAGTGTCTGGATGGAGGATTTTGTAGGTGCGTGACTCACTAAACAAGTGAGTGATTAAATGTGTCTTACTGAATGCATGGGTTAGGGACTGATACAGACATTCACACAGTTTAGTTTGTCAGTTGGTGTGTAAGCAGTTGCATGGGTTGGTGAGTAGCTAAAGGAGGATCTATATGGGTTATTGATTGGTTGTCTGAGTATTTGTATGGGTGCCTCAGTGACTGTGTGGGCGGATGGGGGAGGGTGTGACTCTGTGCATAGATGTGTAAGTGGGTGATTCAGTGGGTGTATGAGTTCAAGAGTGTATCTGTGAAGGGATGTATGGGTGGGTGAGTGTGTGTTTGGGTGTGTTGGTGAGTGAATGGATGCTTCAGTGGTACATGTGTGAGTAACTGCATATGTGAAAGGCAGTATATGTGAGTATTGGAGTGCATTAATGACTATATGTGAGAGTGAGTGTTTGTGAGAGTGGGTGTATGGATGAGTGTGTGCTTGAATTAGTTATTGTATAAGAGTGTAAGTATGTGTTAGTATATGTTTGAATAAGTGAAGTGGTGTGTGTATAACTGTATAGGTGAGTAAATGGGTGTGATTGATTCTTTGCATGACTGACTAGGTGTGTGAGTAACTCTATGGATGACTGGCGGTGTGTGAGTGTCTGTATAGATATGAGTGCATATCATAATGCCATATTGATGGTTGTGTGCATGTATGAGTGACTGTATGGGTGAATGAGTGGATGTGTGTGTAGACCTAGCAATTAGTGAGTGGGTATGTACTGACTGGTATTGGTGTGTCTATGGTTTCGAAAATGGTAGTCTGTATTTTAGAGTGGGTGTATCAAAGGTTATATTAGGGTATGAGGCGGTACATCAGATTATCACGTGCATGATGTCATCAGTGATGTCATCAGTGATGTCATTTGAGATGTCATCAGTGATGTCACTGACCATTAGGAACACACTAGAACAGAGGGGTGAGAGGATCAGGTCCCTCTTCAACCTCCCGCTCAGACTTAAATCACAAAAAGAAGAGGGAAATAAAATAACAATCTAGTGATAATAGGTGTCAAAAAGTGAATGAAAGGGAAAGACACCCTGTTTTTAAAAACTGCCCTCACATACAGCAAGCTGTGTCATGCTTCATCATAGGGCTGCTAACACACCTCCGTGTTTACCCAACACTGGAGGTGGAGCAATAGGGAAGGGAAGACAAGCCGGCAATAAACAATGCCCCGGCTTTCCTCAGGACTCTCACCTCTATGATCCTACGCGGCGTACCGGAGAGACGACAATGCTCGGTAACAGCTTACCTCGCAAGCAAGAGTGCTAATAGGAAGCTGTTCTCCTCCCCCGCCATTTTGAGTTGTAGACTTACATAAACTCGGTTCCTCTTTACATGCGAAGGGCTCCATGAAAGGTGATACCCCCTTTGATTTATGAATTCATAAAAGGGAGTGGTATCACCCAGGATCATAGAGGTGAGAGTCCGGAGGAAAGCCGGGGCATTGTTTATTGCCGGCTGAAACATGTCGACACTTATGCAGAGTGGAGCAGGTGGAGTCTCATTATAAGTTCCTCTACCTTAGCATCCACTATCTTTTCCAATTTTTAATTCTGGACAGGGACCTAATATTAAAACTGTAATAAGGATTCCCTATGACCAGTTTTTATATCACTTTTTCTGCACTATTTCTCACCCTTGATTTTACACTGTATGTCGTATTGTCTTCCCTATTGCTCCACCTCCAGTGTTGGGTAAACACGGAGGTGTGTTAGCAGCCCTATGATGAAGCATGACACAGCTTGCTGTGTGTGAGGGCAGTTTTTAAAAACAGGGTGTCTTTCCCTTTCATTCACTTTTTGACACCTATTATCACTAGATTGTTATTTTATTTCCCTCTTCTTTTTGTGATTTATGTCACTGACCATGTCATGAATGATGTAATATGTGACGTCATCAGCAGTGCATTGCGGGGGCGCGAGTTATAGTTAGCTGAACTAACTATAACGGCGGAATTTCTCTGGTTTTGTACGAGTAAAATGTCCAACTAACTATAACGACCCTGAAACCTGTGGTTTTTTCAGTGAATTTCTAAGGTTTTTAAATGCTAATTTCTAACTATAACGTCCCTGAAACCTATGGTTTTTCAGTGTATTTCAAAGGTTTTTAAATGCTAATTTCTAACTATAACGTTTTTAAAACCTATGGTTTTTCAGTGAATTTCGAAGGTTTCATAAATGCTAATTTCTAACTACAATGTCCCTGAAACCTATATTGTTTTTAAGTAAATTTAAAAAAAAACGTGCATAATTTTTGTAGTGAAAAATTAACTGTAACAGTAGTCTGTTATAAGTTATAATTTAACCATGTTTAAAACTTAATTAGCACTAATTAACATCTAAGTGTGGAAAAAGTGTGACGCAGCAGCTATGATTAACATAGGGATTCTACCATGTATTATGTGAATATATATGCACCCATGTGTGTGCTGCTATTTTTATTTTTACTTGAAGTGTCTAGTCATACGTGAAAAATGGTGCAAAAGGATCAGAGCTCCTTCTCTCAATTTGTGGGAAGGGCAATGTTTCAAAAATTGTAAAATACCCCTCACACACTGAAACCTGATTCAGTGTCATGCTTCATCATTGGGGTCTTCCCGCCCCTCTACGGGACGGGGCGTGCTACGACTTACGTGGACGCAGGAGCACTTTATTCAGTGATTGGTGAGTATGTGTAGTGGGTGGGATCGTGAAAAGAAAATGGGAGATGGTTAAAAATTCTCTGGCCAGTGGAACGAAAATACTTTATTGTCTTCCCTGGCTGAGAATAGTAAAGTGGGGAGGTGTAGATGGTGTACTATAATGAGTCACCTCCTACAAGGTCGACATGTTTCAGAAGCCATCCCCTTGGCTTTCTTCCTCAGGACCAAAAAACGATCCCTGTTACACCTCAATGGGTGATAGAATAAATGTACATATGCCTGATAGTCACAAACACTGTCCTTTGTTCCCTGTTATGGGAGTAGAAAAATATACCACTTGTATATCTTAAGAACCTGAAAAGAAAAATATTTTGGATAAATCATGGCTTTCATCATTTATCTATTCACATCACCATCACGTTGAAAGATGAGAGAGGCCTGAACGATGAGATTCCTTGGAACCAGCTCTGATGTATACAAAATCTAACACAGGAATCCCCTGGCAATTAATGATCAACCAAAAAGTTGCCAGACTCATAAAGAGTATACAGTACTTCAATCACCCCCGTAACTAATACTGAACAAAGAGGAGGTTTATGCCTTTGGAAACTGGTTTTCTTCCTTTTTTTCCCCCTTTTTTTTCCTTTTTTCCTCTTTTTTCCTCTTTTTAGAGAAATTATAATTTTGGAAACCTGAGTGTACACACACTCTATTTGTAAATATACATGGTTTTTGCTTTTCAATCCTTATCCTCAGACAGACATTTTTTTCCAGTAAATATTTTTCCAGCCTCTAGCGTTTTATTGCTGGGATTTATTCTTTAACTTTTTTTCCATTAGGTTTTCTAATTTGCTCCCCCCGTGTTTTTGTCATAAAACCCACATACATAAATGCACGTCTGCGATGACTCCATCCGGGCATCTCTAGCGCAACAATTTGTTTTTCTTTTTTGTTTAACAATTCCTTTAAATTGAACCTCCATTTGGCTGCCTTTTGAAACTCCTCCAAAATAAGCCTCAAAACAAACAAATATATGCTTGCTTTTTCAACCGATTCAGTGTTAATCGTTCCAACAGGAAGTGGATCAAAATGAACCCTGTTTTGGGTCCATTCACTGGCGGCCATCTTTGAAAATTCCAAGGTCTAGTGTTTTTTCCAACCGACTCAGTGTTAATCGTTCCAACAGGAAGTGGAAAAAAATGAACTCTGTTTTGGGTCCATTTACCGGCGGCCATCTTTAAAATTTCAAGGTCTAGTGTTTCCAGCCACACCTGTTTCCTATCAAGCATGCCTCCTTGCACTTTAAAACACCGGGCTCTGGCAAACCTCAGTTAGGTTCCGACGAGCCACGAGACGGTACTTCCTTTGGTGATCGCGCTCCTTCCAGCATGTAAGTAGGACAATGGCATGTCCTTAAAAAGGCCAAAGAGACCACGCTTGTTTGTTTAAAAATGACCCTGGCGTTAAAACTTTGTTTTTCCTTCTGTTCTTTTAAAATACCTACAGTGTCTATTTGAAGGCGCCCAACACCGCTCGTGTGAGCTCATGGAGCGATAACGATTAAATTCTAAAGTATGTATTATTATGGCACGTCCTTTTGAGAGCATGAATACCATTTTTTATATAAAAAGACACACCATGAGATCACAGTTAAAAAGGACGAGTGCACAGATTTTTGCCAAACATCTCCCATTTTTTCCAAGGCTCATCATGGGAGTATGAATGCGAGTGCTCAGTTGCTGTGAACATCAATCTGTAACCTTTTAGGGGCACAAGAGGAGTGTACAAACATTTCCTTTATGTATGAATGTATTGTAACATAAAATGTATCTTGCAAAGAGATACATATGTATGAAAGAATGTTGAATAAATGTGATACTGGGCACTAGAAATCACAAGGAGTGTTCTTTCAGATGATTTATGAGTAGAGGATACTTACCAAATGGTACCATTACCTACAAAAGGGTTGCACAAGAAAAATATATCACAAAAAAGCTTAAAACTTTAAACATGATGGTGATGTGAATAGATAAAGATAAATGATGAAAGCCATGATTTATCCAAAATATTTTTCTTTTCAGGTTCTTAAGATATACAAGTGGTATATTTTTCTACTCCCATAACAGGGAACAAAGGACAGTGTTTGTGACTATCAGGCATATGTACATTTATTCTATCACCCATTGAGGTGTAACAGGGATCGGTTTTTTGGTCCTGAGGAAGAAAGCCAAGGGGATGGCTTCTGAAACATGTCGACCTTGTAGGAGGTGACTCATTATAGTACACCATCTACACCTCCCCACTTTTACTATTCTCAGCCAGGGAAGATAATAAAGTATTTTCGTTCCACTGGCCAGAGAATTTTTAACCATCTCCCATTTTCTTTTCACGATCCCACGCACTACGCATACTCACCAATCACTGAATAAAGTGCTCCTGCGTCCACGTAAGTCGTAGCACGCCCCGTCCCGTAGAGGGGCGGGAAGACCCCAATGATGACGCATGACACTGAATCAGGTTTCAGTGTGTGAGGGGTATTTTACAATTTTTTGAAACATTGCCCTTCCCACAAATTGAGAGAAGGAGCTCTGATCCTTTTGCACCATTTTTCACGTATGACTAGACACTTCAAATAAAAATAAAAATAGCAGCACACACATGGGTGCATATATATTCACATAATACATGGTAGAATCCCTATGTTAGATAACAGTATCAAGAGGAGGACGATTCTACCTTTTTCCTCTTCACTCCCTCCTTTGATTTTTTGATTAGGGCAGCAGCTATGATACCTGACTTCGAACAACAGCGTTCACAGTTCGATTCCCGGCTCCGGCGGCACGTTAGCCCACCACTATGTCACTGTGGACAATACCTTGCTTAATCTTCCCGACGCCCCCGAGCGCCGGGACACCTCTCTGGAAGTAGCTGTACGCTTTACAAATACTTTTTTTAATTTAAAACCATAGTGATGAGAAATATTTGCACTTATTTTTTTTTTCTTCTATTCTGAACGATATTTTTTTTATATCTTCTATTTAGAATTACGGCAATTAATAGATGTTTTTAGTCACGAGAAAGGAAATTACACGGTTTGCCGGGTAACAGTTTTTAAGCTCTCCAACGTATGTACATATTAAGGAGCTTATACGTGTGGGGTTCGAAATCGAAACCTTTACCGCTTCACATTTTGTCACTTTTCCCAACACGTGCACAAGTTAAACAGTGAAAACGTGAGCACGTGTCAACTGTAAAACGTGACATCAAATGGGCGGAGCCGCATGTTCCTTCCATAGACTACTCAATAACCAAAAAGTATATAAACCACACCCGTTGATCGATTAGTTTTGTTTCTGCGAGTTATTTACGCGTGTCCATTCTGTGATGCAGGTTCCGTTTTCTAGCATCGGATTCTTGTTTTGCGACAACAAAACATATTACGGAGTTGTAAGTTGTTTGATTATGGCATAGCAGATATTTATAATACGTAGCTATTTGTGATTATTTAAAGATTTGTATTTAGAAAAAAGTGTTATTGATTGTTTTTGCCATTTATATGTAACGTCAGCAGCTTGTATTCAGAAACAGACAGAATAGAGAAAACACTGTTCCTTTTCTGGCTCCTTTGAGCTCATATAGTGTGACTTTGTATATTATAATATTGACACTATACTTGACCTCAGAGGTGTTGGTGACCCGTGGGCGCGAAGACTAAAGATTTATATGTAATGTCAGCAGCTTCTGGTTCTTACTCTGTTTCCCCCCTGGGATCATATAGTGTGAGTATGTATATTGTAATATTCACATTCTTACTGACCTCAGTGGAGTTTATGACCCGTTGACGCGAAGACGAAAGATTTCGAAGTCCCGGAGAAAAGAAGCTTTGAACATATTCACAGCTGGAAAATATTTCGTTATTCATCTTGTTTTGTGTTCACAACTTTATTTTCCTTTTCCTATTGTCTGACATCAGTGACACTCTGTATATTGTAGTACAGTGTCATTTTTTCAGACAACAAGAGTTGGAGATTTGTTGGCGCCAGGAGTAAACCATCTGAAATACAGCTTACTGACCTTTATAACTTACTTGATCAGATATTTTTTCAGTGAGAATATTTTTCGGAATTGCACTTTAAAAAAAGATTGTTTGCATAGATACTTTCTTACTGAATGCCTTTGATAAACCCTACATTTCTGAATGTTATTTTGGTATTTCTCTTTTTCTCTGTTGTGGTTCCTATTCTCCTTCTCCTATAGAATATATTGGAATAGTAGTGTATATTATACTACTATCCTATATGTTCTTAAAGGAGAATGTGATCTCTTAGCGGAGCAGTGAGCGACCTCTAAGCACTACGACAGAACTTTCCCGAGTTCTATAGAATAGAAACTGTAAAAATTTAGATTTTTTTGTTGTGGGCCTTATTCTTGTTCTCCTGTGGAATACTATAAAGTCACCCTGTATATTTTAATACTGTGACTTTATAGTAGTTCAAAGGGGTTGGAGATCTATCTGTGCGAGAAATTAACAACATATACTACAGTTATTTCCGTTGATAACTTACTTCCTCACAGTTTGTAACACTGCTAATGTTTTATAAAGTAGTAGTTGCTAAAAAAAAAATTGGATACATAGTGCTTTATTTAATATCTTGATAAAGCGTACATTTCTATGTAATATGACGTCATTTGTGTTTAACTGTTTTTTACTTGTTATTGTTGTTGTGACCTGAGATGATATAGTGCGGGAGTGTTTCTTGTAGCACTTCTTTTCTACTTTATCTAAAAGTAACTGATGCCCTTTTATATTAACAAGAATATGGGGCAACACTTTTACAAACTATAGGCGACAAAAAAAGGGAGGGTGTGGCCACGCTAAGGGATATTTTATGAATTGCGTTTTTATTTGTCACCGCTCTCATATATACAGCTTCACTTTCCTAAGAAAGTATATTTGTGATTGCTTAATAAAAACTGTTTCAAACCTAGACTGAAATTTTTGCAGCGCAACCACACCTCCCCGTCAGAAAAGTAAACACCACATTCTAAGTAAATAGTGCTCCTGGGAAGTATCCCACCTGCGGACTTAATAAAAAGAAGACAGCAACACACTCTGTTATTTTCCCGCCTTGATTTGTAGGCCCCACGCAAATTATATAAATGTCCCTTAAAATATATAAAAACCTATTTTTACCTTCACAGTCCCTGTCCACCACCTTGTGACCACTGTACAGAGTTAATAGTGTTCCTACCCTCCCCTCTACTACTTTTTTTTCCCGTACTCCTTTGAAGTGCGTCACAAAATGGCTGACAACAGTGAACCGTTCCCAGCCAATAAGGAGCAAACTTGAACTCGGAACCCTTTAGCCAATAAAATGTCCATGGTGTTCCGCAGAGGGGGAGGGAATGGCTGCCAACACTTCTACTTTTAATGCTTCACAGCCAATGAACATTAAGCTTGGGAAGGTCCTACTTGGAACACGTTACCCAATCAGATGTCCCTGATACTCCGCGGAGGGGGACGGAATCGCTGACAACACTTCTACTTGCAATGGTTTACAGCCAATGAACATTAAGCTTGGGAAGGGCCTGCTTGGAACACATCAGCCAATCAGATGTCCCTGCTACTCCGCGGAGGGGAAGGGAATGGCTGCCAACACTTCTACTTTCAATGGTTCACAGCCAATGAACATTAAGCTCTGGAAGGTCTTGCTTGGAACATGTGAGCCAATCAGATGTCCTTGCAACTCCGCGGAGGGGGAGGGAATGGCTAGCAACACTTCTACTTTCAATGGTTCGCAGCCAATGAACATTAAGCTCGTTGTTGGAACACCTCAGCCAATTAAACATTAATTTTGTTCCGCGCACAGGGACAGAACACGCCCTCCCACATAATATTAAATTTCCTCTAACAAAGTGACACTATCCGTGATAAAAGTGAACACCGCATTATAAGTAAACATTACTGCGCATTATATTAAAGGAAGGCCGCAATACGGCGCATTGTTGTTTTCCCGATATGATTTCCACAAGCCTACTGAACATTGCCGCAATACCGCGCATCGTTGTTTTGCGGGCGTGATTTCCACGGCCTACGCAACATTCACACTACCTGTGTGTGCACCCTACACACTGCTTGCCGCAATACGGCGCATTGTTTTCCCGACGGGATTTCCAGAGACAACGCAACCTTGCCGCAATACCGCGCACCGTTGTTCTGCGGATGTGATTTCCATGGCCTACGCAACATTCAAACTCCCTGCCTCTGCACTGTACAGACTGCTTAAACTAAGTCCACAGTGTTCCTACTATACCCTCTTATACAATTTTTCTCTTTTTTTCCCCCTACTCCTTTCAACTGAGTCGCAAAATGGCTGCCCACAATTCCTAGTTTCAACCATTCACAGCCAATGAGCCGCAAGCTTGTGCTCGTAACGCCTCAGCCAATCAGGTGTCAGAATTCTCAAATATCGATATCTATACATTTTGATGTTTCTCAAAAACTACTGAACATATTTACACCATTTAAACAAAAGCGTGCTTTCTGGACCAAGACCTTTCTCCCTGCCAAATTTGGCATAATTCCGTTCAGCAGTTTAACCTGTAGCCTTGTCTAAAATTTCCTATGGAAATTGCATGGAGAAAACATGTTTTGGTACCCCCTTTTTTCGCAGCCCCCCCTTGACAAATCACCCCCAAACTTTCAACATAGGAGCTGATCTGAAAAAAGAAACTTTTTTGAAAATTTCGTAAAGATTCGTCAAACGACGCCAAAGTTATAAGCACATCAAAAAATGCTTTTCCTATAGAAACTTGGTCTTAACTATAACTACCTACTGGCGACCGCCAGTAGGTAATATATATATATATATATATATATATATATATATATATATATATATATATATATATATATATATATATATATATATATATATATATATATATATATATATATATATATATATATATATATATATATACTTAAACTCAGACTACAGGCCTGCCATTGCAGCCTGTGTGAGGTGGTGCTGGCACCTGTCACGACAGATACACACTTTCTTATATCGGAGGTCACTACACTTAAAACCTATAAGTCACCCCTATGGTAGTCCCGTCAGTCCCGCGGGCAGGGTGCTTGGTTATATGTGTGGGGGTGCCCCTGCATGAGCAGGCCACCCCTACAAACCCCGGAGTCGATTCTCCAGGCTTTGCAAGTGCAGTCAGCCATTTTAAGACATATAGGGGACATCAGTCATGACGAGATGTCTAACTATATAATGGTTGCGTAGAACCTGGTCATCTTTGGTATCAAACATGTTGGAAACATACCCCAACACCGATTCCGGTGTTGGAGGTATGATCTCATGTACTGGGGGCCCTTTAGGGGAGCCCCCTGTACTCCTAGTTACAGCCTTTCGGGGTCTGCCAATAAGCTAGTGCTGCTGCCGACCCCAGACACTATTCTGCCCTGCTGCTGCTGAGCTGAGCTCGAGCAGGGGAAGGTAGAACAATAGGTTTCCTGTCACAGGGAGGAGTGACTACCTCCCAGACAGGACTTAGTGTATTGGGCTGGGGTGGGAGTGCTTTCCAGCGCCACCAGACTGCATTAAAGGGCACATTTGCATACACCGGTTTGAACCAGTTCAGGAACCCTTGGTTCCCTCTCTGGTGCGAAACTGGACAAAAGACAGGGGAGTATCCTCCCCTCTGTCCAGCCCCTCCTCTGTGAGTCGTTCCAACCCTTTCCTTGGGTATTTAAGGGCTCCCCCGTGGGTGGGTCCTCAGATTCATCATGGAACACGACTCACCTCTGAAACCAAGACACTTTTCGACCCTCTGGATACTTGGACTTCGCTTGGAACCGAGACTACATCAAGGAAGACTCCTGCTGCTCCTGGTCTCGCTGTTCTGCAAGTATTCTGTCTCACCGGTTCTTCAGAAGACCTGTGGGCATCAAGGACATCCGAAGAAATCTCCCTTGGATTGAAGGAATCATTTCCATGCATCTGCAGGCACCACAACAACGCTGACCGGTCTGCTGCTCCTGTCCTATGGACTGCACGAGGCCCAGAAACACAGGTGGTAGTTCTGTAGCTCTCCAGAAGCCTGATCTGTCTTCCCTGCAATTTGGAGGACAGTATCCCTTCGACGAGCCCCCTGGACCAAACGCACTGTGTCGCGTTGCCATTGCCAAGGCTTGTTGGTTCTGCACTCCAGAGATCTTCGGGCTACAAGAAGCTCCAGCCTTCAGCATCTCATCCCTTGAAGATCAGCATCCTCACTGCATCCCTTGCACAGTGGGCCTCCATCTTTGGTGAGCTGCCTGATGTTCTCATGGGACTCCTGTGCCTTTTGCTTGGGGGTTCTCTCGAGGCTTTTCTGCTGCTTAGGTGGGCTCCTGTGCTTGCTCAGGCCTGCTCCAACTCTCCTGTACTTTGTGAGTCCCTTGGAACTTGCTGATCCCAATGATTGCATCTTGTCATCTTCCACACCAGTTGTGGCTACCAATGCTTGTTGGTGCTCCCGCCTGACACCGACCACCTAGACACCGACATCTGACATGGGACAGCTCGTGTACGGCTCCTGGTCTTCCTCAGCGTCGCCTGGTCCCCACAGCTGCAGCAACAAGGTCCTCGTCAACTCTCCTGAGCTCCCTGCCAAGGGTGGGCATTGTGCTTTCATGCCTCCTGGTAACCTCCGAGTGGCAAAGGCTCTGAACCCTGTGCTTGCATGTTCACCTCTTCAAGAATCCACCCTTGGATTCCACTGTACATCTTCAGAGACTTCTCCAGAGGCCTTTCTTCCCAAGTCTTCCATTATCATCAACGGGAGGTTCCGACGTCCCTTCACCCCTATGCTCCCGGCTTCTCTGATGCAGGTAACCTGGTTCCTGGGGCATCCACGGGTGGGGTGGCCCTCCAACCTTCCGTCCTCCAAAGGTTTCTTCAGGGTCCTCTCCAACTGCGACTTCTCCATGGACTTCCATTGGGCACGGGGCTGTGTTTTCACTCTGCACACAGCCTCTGTGGGTTTCCTGGGTACTTACCTTGGGTGGGTCCTGGTTCTACCAGCTCCTCTGAGTCCTTTGGTCCAAGTCTTGTTGCAGTTCGCATTCCACTTCTTTAATATATGGTTTGGTCTCCCTCTGGAGACCAGTGTATCTTTATGCTACTTACCTGATTTCTTTGAAGTATTTTCATGTGTAATGTTGATATCTCCAGCTAGGAGATACACCAATTTGATAGTGATTGTGTTGTGTAATAAATAGCCTGATTTTTCATAAACACTGTGTGTTTTTTTTTCATCTAATCTACACTATTGATTAAAGGTGGTAAAACCAGCTGCTTTACACTCCTTCAAGATAAGCGTGAAGGCTGCTCTCTATAGCTACAACTTTGAGAGCCTACGGTTATCAAAAACCACTAAAATCACCATAAGTGTTGCCTGTATTAGTGTGCACCATAAACTAAGCCAGCCTCCTACATTGGTGTGCAGTGGTTGGGATTAAAGCCTGCACTGTTTTACCACTTAATCAAGTGAAGTTTACATGGGAAACCATCACTAGCTAGGCACATATAAATACTTTATCAAGAAGGTTCGACTGAACTTCTTGGATGGTTGTCAAGGGTCTTAGCACAACCCTTTCTCCAAACTTTGGAAGTTTAGGATCACTAGGGTAGGTAGGTGCACTACGCCACACTTCACCTAGTACCATGTCTCAGGTTGGTGAGTCCAGTGGGGCTGAATCCTCTAGATACAGTGATTTGATTTTAAAATTTGTATAGCGCACGAATGCCCTAAGGCATCTAGGCGCTGTGCGGACAGGTTGCTGGAAAAAAACAGAAACAAGTGAATTTTTAGTTGGAAAATAGCCAAGTTTTTTTTGATTTTCTGAATACGAGTAACGTGGAACTATTTTTGATGTCTATTGGGAGTGAGTTCCATAGTTTTACTGTGCTCAGAACAAAGCGTCTACCTCCCCAGCGGGCTTTTTTGAATTTGGGGGTTTGGAGGAGTTTGCTCTGCGATGATCTTAAGTTTCTGGCTGGATGGTACCAGATAAAGTGTTGTCTCAGGAACAGGGGACCGGTCCCGTGCATAACGTTGTAGGCTAGACAAAAGGGATTTGAATTCTATCCTCTTTTTCACTGGCAGCCAGTGAAGTTTTTGTAGGCTTTGGGAAATGGACTGGAATTTGGGAATGTCCAACAGCAATCTGGCGGCAGCGTTCTGCGTCCCCTGGAGTTTAAGCACATGCTGTTTTTGAAGACCCACATACAGGGCATTTCCGTAATCGAGCCTGGCCAAGGCTAGAACAGTTACAAGTGTTTTTAGTGCTTTTGGGGGAATAAAAGTACGAACTTTCCTTATTGTCTTAAGCGTACGGAATATCAGAGATCAGACCTTGTTAATCTGATGATGAAAGGTCAGTTTATCATCGAAGATGATACCCAGATTTCTCACCTTACAGACTGGGATTGGAAGAGCTCCCATACTGGGAGGCCACCAGTTCTGCGTCCAAAAAGATGTATCGGAGCCCAGCAGAAGAGCCTCTGTTTTGCCTCCATTGAGCTTTAGGCAGTTTGCACACATCCATTGATCTACGCGGGACATGCATTGGCTGAAACAGTCTGCAGTTTCCTCCAAATTGCTTGAGATGGACACCACTATTTGGGTATCGTCCGCGTAGGAAACCAACGAGAAGCCAAACTGCCTAATGATATCAGCCAAAGGGGTCACATACAAATTAAACAGAGTGGGGCTCAGTGAGGAGCCCTGCGGCACCCCACATGGAAGCGAGAACTGTTCAGAACATGAATCACCAATCTGAACATATTGATACCTATTGTTCAGATATGATTTAATCAGATTAAGGGCAGAGTCCGTGACTCCTGCCTCTAGGAGCCTTCCGATTAGTATTTCATGGTTAACGGTGTCAAAAGCCGCCGATAGATCCAATAGTATCAAGGCGGCTTTGGCACCTGAATCCAGTATTGCTCGGAGCTCCACTTGTGCCTTCACCAGGGCAGTTTCCGTGCTGTGCCCCTGTCGGAAACCATATTGTGCGGTGTCTAACAGGTCTGCCGAGGAGATGAAGGCTGTTAATTGGGTGTTTAAGATTTTTTCCAAGACTTTCGCCGGGAATGGAATTCTCGCAAAAGGTCTGTAATTGCTAGTGTCGCTGGTATCCAGATTAGGTTTTTTTAAAAGAGGAAGAATTGAGACCGTTTACCACGAGTCAGGGAAGATACTAGAGCTAATAATTTCTTTAAAGAGTATGCTGAGTTGTTCACTGATGCTATCAGATGCCATCTGAAATATTTTAGGGGGGCATGGATCCGTGGGTGCTCCGGACTTTATTGATCTTACTGCCTGAGATATCTGTCCTATATTGGGAGGGTCGAAAGATGCCAAGACATTATCGGAACCGGGGAACGTTATTGTGGGAGTGTTGCTTGTGCTACCGATGCCTTTGTCTGTAAGGGATCTAAAAACGGTCTGTACCTTGTCCTTGAAAAACCCTGCAAGTTGGTAGCAGAATTCCACACTGCTGTCCCCTTTCGATGTTTCGGGGAAAGAGAACTTTGCTAGAGTTACCTGCCTGCAGAATTTTCTCTGAAAAATAACTGCTTTTTTTTCCAAAATCAATTTTTTATAGTTGGTCAGTGTCTGTGCATATGAAGTTTTATTGTCGGCAGTGTAATGCCTTCTCCACCGTCTCTCTGACTGTCTACAAAGTTGTTTTTGTGCACGCAATGCGTCACAGAACCAGGGTTCGGAGTTTTTCTTACGCTTGGTGGTGAAGCTTTTTTCCGGAGCTAATGTATTTACTGCAGTTTTTATCCAGTTGGTAAAACTGCCTGTTGCCAAGTTTGCCTCTGATGTTAGATCAGGCTTTGAAGATGCTAGAGCAGATTGCAGCAACTGGGGGTCGATGTTCTTCCAGTTGCGCCCTTTTTGTGCCCTATGGGGATTGTGGGGGCGGTAGGCATGATGTGTGGTGGTTACTGCGAACAATATGGCTTTATGGTCTGACCAGGTAATTGGCAAAACCTCTTGGATTTTCAGATGCGGGTTAGATGTGACAGTGGTTTTAGGTTCTAGTAACTTAGGACCCTGGGTGCATCTACGAACTTAACGCTGGTAGCAACTCTACCAAAGAGCATCTCTTGGAGATGCTCATGCAGGATGACCTCCAAAATCCAGATAGGTCAGAGGGGCAGGATAATTTAGGTATGGAGGGTAATACTCCAGAGCAGAGGAGGAGTCAGGTGTTTCCAACCCCCTTGACTCCACTTCTGAGCACGATAAGGAGGAGTCTGAAGACCCCTCACTGGTGAACACTAGTCCCCCAGGGAACAGTACAAATGGTACAGAGGAAGGCCCCTCATGGGGGGATATTAAAGAGTTTAGGGGAGGTCCAGGTCCTCCTCAGTTAATTCAAACTCCTCTTCCACTTCAGTAGGGATCTCCATCTCTAGCAAGAGGGAGGACTCCTTAAACAGGGAATACAACCTACTCAAACTTGAAAGAGCCAAGCTCAGGTTCAAGAAGAGCAGCTGGCCCTAAATAAGGAGACCCTAGAAGTTCAGAGAACAAGGAATAATTTGGGATTAGAATCCCAGGGTAGCAGCACTACTGAACCTAGGGTCAGGAAACACTCTTTTGACACTAGCAACTTGAGCAGGATAGTCCCTCCTTACCAGGAAGGTGATGACATCTATAAGTTGTTCAATGCTCTAGAGAGGGCCTGTATGGTACAGAGGGTCCCTCAAGGGTAGTGGGCAGCTACCCCGTGGCTCTCTCTTACAAATAAAGGTGGAGACAAGCTCTTAACTGTGAGGGAAGATGATGCAGATTACTACAAAGTCTTGAAAGGTGCACTCATAGATGGGTTTGGGTTAACCACTAAGCAATACATGGTTAAGTTTAGAGACCCACTCTCAAGACTGGGTAGATAGATTACATTGATAGTGCTATTAAGGCTCTGGAAGGCTGGCTTCATGGGAGCAAGGTACATGATTATGAAGGACTATACAATTTACTAATGAGGGAGCACATCCTTAATAACTGTCAGAACCAGCAACTGCACCAGTACCTGGTGGACTCGGATCTGACCTCTCCCCAAGAATTGGGAAAGAAGGAAGACACATGGGTTCGCACCAGGGTGAAACAAAAGTTTCATGGTGATGGTGACCAGAAGAAGCAAGATTATTTTAAGTCCCAAGCGAAAGATGGGGAGAAATCTAAAGAAAAGAAAGAGTCTTCAGAAGCTCGCAGAAATCTTCCTCTGGTGGTGGGTCCCAAACCTCTTCATCCTCTGGTAAGAAACCTTGGTGCTATTTATGGAAAGAAAAAGACCATTGGCCAAATGATTCCAGTTGCCCTAAGTCTAGCACCACTACCACTGCTACTCCTAAACCCTCTAGTGCCCCTAGCAGTAGCACTGGTAGGGGTAGTACACCCAAGAATATAGCTGGGTTCACCTTGGGTACTGAAGTGGGTTCTGGCCTAGTCAGGACATCCACTCAGGCTGTCTTAGTCTGTGAAGGTGGCATTGACCTTGCCACTCTTCTTGTAAGTCCAACTAACTTGGGCAAATACAGACAACAGCCCCTTAACAATGGTCAGGAAGCTGAAGCTTACGGGGACACAGGTGCCAGTGTCACTATGGTGACAGAGAAATGTGTTTCTCCTGAACAGATTCTACTTGGTCAGATTTACCAAGTGACCAATGCTAACAATGTCATGACAGATCACCCCATGGCAGTAGTAAATCTCAGCTGGGGAGGGGTAACTGGCACTGAAAGAGTTGTAGTATCCTCCGACCTACTTGTAGAATGTCTCCTTGGCAATGATTTGGAAACTTCAGCCTGGTCTGAAGTGGATTTTAGGACCCATGCATAAATGCAGGGAATTTCAGCAAGAGTCTTTGCTGTCACTAGGGCTTAGGCCAACAAGTTAGACACTGAAGGAACCCTGGATCCTGAAAAACTTGACCCGCCAGCTCCCAAGAGAAGGAGCAGTAAGGGTAAAGTTTTATCCTCCTCTCAGACTCCCAGTCAATCAGTCTCCTAAGGGAGATGATCTCAGTACCTGTGAATGAACTGCCCCAGAGGAGCTTGGGCCTGACATTGCAGAGCTACTGGGAGCAGGGGGACCTTCCAGGGTGAAGGAAGTAACCCGTTTAGGGTCACTCGGGTCACTCTAGACCTCCGCTAGCCTTCCATGCAATGAAGAGTCGATGACGCAGTAGAGATTACAAACAATCTAGTTTATTCATATAATACACTGCAGTGGAGTCCGGTCTAACCAGCCTCTGCTAATGGCTGACGAGGGACTGACTCATACAAGCATAAAGTTATTATGTAGTTTGCGGAGCCCACAAAGACCCTCCTATTATGGAAAAGTACTGGTAGCTGTCGTAATACAATGGGGGTACAGAGCATGAGTTGCGATTCCAGAGCCTGGCACACGCTATCTACTGCCCAAGGTCGTCTAGCTCATCCTCCCCACTAGACAGGTGGGAGAAGGCCTTGATGTTGCAGTAGAAGAATGCGCTAACAAGCAAATCCTAACATTCAGAGAAACAAAACTTACCAAGGACCATTTCTGGTAAATGAACGGAATAACAGTTTCGATTGTCAGCTAAAATGGCGTCCAAGAGGACAAAATGGCGGTACATACGTCAACCTAACAAGCTTAATGCCGGCATCCACTGAGTGCGTTGTTACATAATATCCATAATAATGCATTAGCTATATCAATGCTAACATTACTTAGAGTATAATGCAAATAATTATAGTAATTTGCGGTTCAAGCCTAACAGAACCTCCTTTTAGCATTGATTATGCTAAGGACATTGGTCTTTATTACTGCTATCAGGTCAGGGTCTTTACAATTCTAAGGGAAAAGGATATATATGTAAAATAAAATATGCATATATAGTTTGGCAAGCAAACAATAGAATCATATTTTATGTTTCATCAACAAAAGAAACATCAGTGCTAGACTCTGCAATTGAAGGGGAGGAACCAAAAACCTCGTCATCTAAGTTCATCAGATGATCAGCCTCCTGTTGGAGCATTATCTTTGCATTAGTGTCATGGACGGAGAATCTCTTAGGAGATAAATAGGTAGTACAGTAGGAACAACATAGGGGAAGGCACTGAATCAGAACACAACAGCAGATCAGAATGACTATGAAATATATAAATTTGTCCAAAATCCAACCCCAACTACCAAATAGGGACCAACTCCAGTTACCACTCTTCATGCCTTCGACATTTTCTATGATGTCTAAAATGTGCTTGGTGATATTTTTCTCCATATTAGTGATACCGACCACACACTGATCTCCTATAACTGAACATGCACCACCATTCTTAGCTAAAATAAAATCAACTGCATATCTAGTCTGTTCAGAAAATATTCTCATGCTCTCTAATTGAATGGTGATGTCGCGCAATGCTGCCACGGTCGTATTTGACAATATTTGCAATTTACAGCCAAAATATTCCCCGGCCTTTTCAGTCCTACTCATAGCCATTCCCCCTAAGGTGAAAATCGCAGACAGAATATATCCAAAAGTAATGCCGTTACTATAATTGTTTATTTCTATTTCTGTTACTCCTTCGCAGATTTCTTTCATAAGTGTTCTCTTTACCCATTTTATTTGTCTATGAGCATGTTTGCACGGGACTCCTAGAGGTAGCACCAATACCAAGGGCTACATCATTTGTACCATTATGAACATTAGAATATGTTCCGTTTGTGAGAAAAAAGAATCCAGGGTGGGCATATATTGGTCTGTCATAATCCACAGCCGCATATCGAGAATTACCAGTAACTATTTTTGAACCCTTCACGCTTTTAAGAGGGAATGTTTGTTTGGACATTATTATTCCGGAACAATTAATGTACAGCATGGAGTCAGTACTATTTAAAATCGGACAACAGCAGGATAATATCCAGCCTCTCGGGGGACTATCACTTCTTTATAATGCCAACCCACCGATGTAATGTTTTGTTCTTCAAAATAAAAATTGTCACAATAAGTGTTATTGTCACAACCGGGGTACCCCATTCCTGTGGGCTGACGATGATACAAACATGGTCCTGGATAGCCGAAGCAAAAGTCCCCTTTTATCTCAACAAAATGCGTCGGCTTGGAATATGCATAATTTATCAAAGACAGAGGGTAAGCAGTCCATAAACTAGTCACAGAGCCAGTAGGATAACAAGCAACGCCATTACCAAAAAATCTCTTTACGTGTCTAAGAAAACATTATTAGAAAGCATCCTTTTTCGTCTTAGTATGGGAGGAGTAGCATTTTGAGAAACAGGTGAATTGGATAATGCGTGTTCTAATACCCAGAAAATCCCGCCAAATATAATCAACAGAATAGCAAGCAAAAGGAAATGCACCCTCCGCTGTCGTATCCACAATAAGCGAGGGAAAACAACATATTCCAACTGTCGTTCGTCATCCATCATTGGTCTACCAAAAGGATACATGATAATAATACAATTTCTTTACTACAGAGGAGAAATTTCCAAAAGAGACTACTGAATGGAACTCACGGTGGAAAGGGCGTAAAAAGGAAAAAATCACAAAATCAAAAACAACAATGAAGAAAAATATTTCAGGGTCCGTTACAAGCCTCCCTGGCAGGCTTCTATTGTTCAATCCTCGTTGGTGCTATGACGCACGGGTCGATGAAGTCACACTGTTTCAACTCATCTGCAAGTGTTCACAAATCCTCAGGATAGGGCACTCTCCTTCCAGAGGAAAGAAAACACCCCCAACTTATCCTGTCCAGTATCACTGACAGTGCACCAATTATTCCGATCCGATTCTAACTGGGAAGAAAACACAATCAAGGGCTACTAGTCTTCTCCCTGAAGTCCGTCCCTACTACACTTACTGATCCTTTGGTGCACCATCCTTCCATCGGGGACGCAAATGGTACCTTTCGTCTTGCAAAAGAATTTGAAATTCAGGTGTCGGAGAGCGAGGCTCAGATTCATGATGATCAGATGAGGAGGAACCCTGATCAGCCTTTATTTCTGGGGGAACTGCCTCCTTCAAAATTTCCTCGCTCTCTTCTTCTGTAGCTACCCAAGTGAGCTGGGCATCGGAAAAAGGCACAAAATGGGGTACGTGCTCAGTCTCGTGGTCCCCTATTCCCTCTTTCACCCATTGAGCATAAGGGAGAGGGAGCGGGATCCGGCGGCAATGAGTGGAGTGTATCCAGTGCTTCCGACCCTCCACTCTCACTGCCGTCCTCGTTGCAAGGAGGACCAGGAATGGTCCCTTCCACCGCTGCTCCAAACAGCTTCTCCTTTAGAAGTTTTTAATTAAAATGTAATCTCCGGGCTGTATAAGGTGCCCAGGTCCTTCTGGTGCCGGAGGCAACGCCTCGTGGATCTGTTGGTGAATAGGACGCAAACTTTTAGTAAGATCATACAGATAATCTATCAATAATGGGTAATCTATCTCAGAGAATCTCTTTGGCCTAGGGACACCCCACATATTCGCAGGACGGCCAAAGACTACTTCATATGGGGACAACCCTATCCTGGAATGTGCGGTCATTCTAGTAGACAATAAAGCAAGAGGCAATGCGTCAGGCCACTGTAACCCAGTGCTTTCAGTGATTTTAGCCATTTTTAGGTCTCGCTGAGCCAGCGCATGCGCTGCTCTGCGAGAAATTTAGTGAGTGGCTTTTGAAAGTGCAACCACAGGCTTTTCCTGGCCTCAAGCTTGCGTTCACGCGAGCGTGCACGCGCGCAGCCGCCATCTGGCTTCCTATCTCTTCCTCATTAAGCGCATCGCTCAAGCGCATCGCGGGCACCCTTAAATGCGTGTTTTTATTGCCTTTGTTTATGTGACGGAGATACATTGCATTTGGCAGAACATTTTTGGGGCCGTACTGCATGAAATACACCAGGTGGCGCTAACGTGTTTTACAGAGCACCATACAGCATTAGATATAGTGACATTACAGCGATATTCAGCCCTGCTTGTTTAGGAATTGTGCCTTGGTAGCTTGAAGTCATGAGGAGCCAATAATGTCTGACTACACGCCACTCTTCCCGACTTCTGAACCAGTTTTAACTCCCTCCCGGCTGGCGTGCAAAAATTGGACTGGCTGAAAGATTCCCCAAGACTCTTGCCTGCAGCGAGCCTCGCACTCTGGCTATTTGAAGTCGTGTGTAATATAAATAAATGGACTCCTTGCTCAGCGCATGACTCTGTTTACACAGAAATAATCGGCAAACAGTGATAGATTCTAAATCTCCATTAAAGCGAAAGATTTCAAGGAGTAAAGCAATCGGAAAAATAATTGTTTTTCTTGCTTAAAAAGCTTCCACGTGTGCAAGCTTTTGTCCTCTCGTCATCCTTCTGTTCCTAGGGATTTTTAAGAAAGAAAATACACGCAGAGTTTAACCAGCTATTTAAACTGTCGCAAGCAAGGTCATTGGTTCAAATCTAAGGAGAAGAGAACGGCATTTTCCAAGCGCTGCTTGGGATTACGGAAGAATGTCTGCTTTCAGCCTAAACGTACATTAAAAAATAGATATCTTCAATATACTGAAAGGCACTTCTAAAAATGCCAAGATAGCAGGCCTGGCTAAGAAAAAATGTAAGCTGAAGCACAATACCTTCAGCTCAGAGCATGGAAAAATCCCACAGCGGTACACTACCTGTCTGGAGCAGAGTAGTCTCCAGAAGTGGGCAGCGGGCTTAATTTGGCTTCCATTAATAATAGAAGGACCTTTAGAGGAATCTCGGGCTCCACACTGAAGCTGCAGAGCCATTTGTTTGGGAAGGGGCGGTGGGGAGGGGGCGGAGGTAATGCAGGTTACACAGCCTGAGGCAAACATACATTCGTCTGCTCTCAGTGGAAATAAAGAGCTTCCTCTTTCGTACAAATGTGTCTTTAAAAGGGGATGCAATGAATATTACTACAAGTGCGGTAAAGGGGGCGGAGGGCGGGTAATCTAGGTTCATCCAGTGCTCATGACCGGTTTCTGCGAGAGAGCTACACCCTACTGATGCTTAACCACAACCCACCACCAATTTATTGAATCTGTAACGTTTTTCTTTCTTTCCACCCTTCTGGGAGTGCTAAGAAACTTCACTAAGCTATACTGAATTTCCAGGGATAGCGTGATAAAACGTGCTCATGCTCTATTTCGAAGCAGTTCCCTTTTTAAACCAATACACCAGAAAAACGACAATGTTCTGTGACAGAGAACAGAATAATTTGCTTAAAAGTTTGAACGTGCCAGATGTAACAGGACTCCAACAAACATGCCTTCGTTATGAAGATTCAGGCAAGATCCGCTGCATGAGTTTTTGCCCTGCATGAGGGACCCGCAGAAGAACCAGGAAGTCCAGATAATATCTGGATTGTTAGTCCAGATCACTTTATAGAGCCTCAACACCCTGGTGGACTGGATCCTCCTGAAGCAGAAGTGCTTGCAACAAGTCTGCTACTTGATTCCTGATGATGCACAACCCGTCTCCTTCAAAAGAAATGGCACAAGAACTGGTGTGTCTTCTCCCAAGAATGCAAAGGCATAAATAAAGAGGAGAGCGCTCAGGAAACTAGATTGGAGAATACCAAAACATCACATTGAGGTTTTACAAAGTAATTATAATTTACACATTAGAATGGTAGAGGACGTTCAACACATAGTCCTCTAGGTTGTCCCTGGAGTAATTTTTTTACAGGCTATAGTGCAGGTCCAAGTTCAATTTTCTCTGCTCTCTAGAGCTAAAATCAGACACAAGCAAAGTCTGTAGCAGAAGTCGGAATGAAAGTGAGATGCTGAATGAGTCTGAAAGAATGCTAACAATGTCTGGGACTGGCTGCTCATGCTCTGTTGGGGGAGTGGAGTCATGTTGAAAGGGGGACGTGGCAAAGAACAGAAGAGTGGGGGCAAATGCTCGGCTCCATAGAAGGCATACAGAGCAATGGAGGTCAATTTGTCAACAAAGAGAAGAGCTTGACAAATTAGAGGCAGGTGATCACAATGCTGACCACAACATGAGAAAGCAGTAAACAATCTAGAAACACCTAACTACAGGCCCACAGTTTGTGTTTATTTTGTTCACTAAACAAGTAGGCCCAATCCCCTGTAGTACAAACCCTTTGGCTGCCAGTTTACAGGACCACAATACAGATCTGTAAATGAGAACTGCCTGCCACTGAGGCAAGACTTCTATTCATATGTAAGACTGTTCAAACTTGTATATATGATTCACTAATGCAAAGCTTTTCCTTTTCAGTCGAGAGATCTAAGGAAATGGTGTGAACTGTGAACTCAGCTTACATTATCAACAGTAGTTCCAGTATAAACAAGCATTGGCATAGCCAATAGGTCTCGCCTTTGGGACCTTATAAGTGTTTAGCCATGCAACAGTTGATGTTGTTGCACCAAGGATATTGTGCTGCATAACTAAATACTTATAAGGTCCCAAAAGCGAGACCTATTGGCTATACCAATGCTTGTTAATTTGAGCGTTCCATTGTATTTTTCAACCAAACCGGCCGATTGAGGATGGTTCGCTGCATGAAATTTCTGTTTAATATGCAGACCTTCACATACCAATTGAATTAATTTGGCATTGAAGTGGCTGCCGTTATCACTACAGATCAAGCGGGGCAAGCCGTAGTGGGGGAAAAACTCTTTTATCAGGGCCTTCGCAGTAGCCATTGCTGTATTTTCTTTCGTTGGATAGGCCTCAACCCATTTGCTAAATGTACAAACCACCACTAATACATATCTTAGATTATTAACTCGCTGCATCTCTATATAATCCATCTGAAGGACCTCGAAAGGGAGAGATGGTGGTGCAAAATTACCAGAAGGTGTTGGGGTACCCTTCCCAGGATTGTGCTTCATACATACAATACAATGCTTTACAAGGTGGGTAGCGACCTTTGAAATGTTATCATTTTGCCACACTGGATCTAATAATTTGCAAATTCCTTTTGCGCTAATATGAGCTGGGCCATGTGCCATGGTAACTACAGGGAAAACGTATGCATTAGGTAACATCCATCTCTACCTCACCCCCTTGTCAGTCCAACCCCCTTCATCGTCCAACCGGCCTGTACTTTCCTGCCACACTGCCAATTCCTCAAGTGTCGCCTCAGACTGTATTTCCTTGACACTGTCCAGTGTATTTTCAAACATGGTAACATCCGGTACCCATCTAGCAGGACCTGCCACAAATATCTCCGTCATCTTTGATCTAGCTGTCTCTTCTGCTGTTTGATCTGCAAAGGCATTCCCTCTCCCTACATTATCAGTAATTGCTTTATGGGCACTACATTTCACTATTGCCAATCGTCTAGGAAAGGTCAAAGCTGTCAAAAGTCTTTCTATCAATGGACCATGTTGTATGTTGGTCCCATGTGAGGTCAGAAATCCTCTCTCTGCCCAAAAGCGTCCAAAATTATGGGCCACCCTGAAGGCATACTGACTGTCAGTATAATTATTGACAGTCAGTCCTTCACTTAACTCACATGCACGCAAAAGAGCTATAAGCTCGGCAGCTTGAGCAGATTGGTGGGGAACGCACAATGTCTCAACTATTGTGCGCAGCGTAGTAATAGCATATGCCGCTGTAGTGGTGCCATCCGGCAATTTGAAACAAGAGCCATCGACATATAGTTCCCCTTGTGGGTCTGATAAGGGAACATCAGTCAAGTCTATCCGTCCCTTTGTTTCTTCTTCAGTTCGAAACAAACAATCATGGACATCTTGGTCCTTTTCATCCGAAGGGAGGGGTAGTAACGTGGCTGGATTCAGACTAGCACATCGTTTGATGACAATATGGGATGCAAATAATGTTAGCTCGTATCCAGTGAGGCGAGCACTGGTAAGGTGCTGCGTTTTTGTCTTGTTCAAAAGAACATCCACAGCATGGAGTACCATCACTGTGAGATCATGATTGAGGACGAGCCCTGCAGACTGTCTTATAGAAACCGCAGCAGCCGCTGTGGCTCTCAAACAGCTTGGAAGAGCTCTAGCGACAGGGTCAAGCGTAGCAGAAAAATAAGCACACAGCCTCTGCTTACCTCCAAAGGCTTGTGTTAACACCGAAAGCGCACACCCAGCCATCTCGTGTACATACAGCATGAAAGGCTTCTGGTAGTCAGGCGTACCAAGCACAGGTGCAGAGCAAAGCGCAATCTTTCGTTGTTCAAAAGCATGCTGGCATTCATGCGATCAAGGCAAAGGTTCATGCACGTCTTTAGTTATCAAATGGAGCAAGGGCTGTATTAGTAAAGAATAAGCAGGAATCCAGTGACGACAGTACGAGGTGATGCCAATAAAAGCACGCACATCCCTCTGCGTCACAGGAACAGGCATCTTAACAATAGCATCAACCCGCAATGGTGTCAACCTCCGACACTCCTTCGACAGCAGGTGACCTAAATAGGTGACCTACTGTTGACAATATTGGAATTTAGACAGGGACACTTTATGCCCTGTACCCGCCAAATGTTTCAACAATTTAACTGTAGCCTCCCGACAACCCTCTTCAGTATCGGAGGCGATCAGGAGGTCGTCCACATATTGCAATAATACATTAGCTGCGGGAAGAGAGAGAGAATTCAATTGATTTTTTAAAGCCTGACTATAAATGCTAGGACTTTCAGTATACCCTTGAGGAGCCCGACAGAATTGAAACTCTTCCCAGCTAAGGCAAATCCAAAAAGATTCCTGCTGTCGGGGTGGATAGGGATGCATTCTTCAGGTCTATTACAGAAAAGAACTGAGCTGTAGAGGGAATCATCGTTAAAAGGACAGTGATATCTGGTACCACTGGAAACTGTGGAACAACTAATTTATTGACCTCTCGGAGGTCAATCACAAAACGATAACCATCAGGATGTGAATCAGGAGAATCTAACGGTGCCTTCTTAAGAATAGGGAGTATAGGGCTATTACACATGTTTCCCGCTGTTTCCTCAACAACCCCTGACTTAATCAGGTCCTGTATAATCTGCATTAGAGCCTGCTCCCCTGCCTGTGATATCTTATACTGAGGAATACGAGGGAGCACAGCATTCTCTTTAACCTTTATGGAAACAGGTGGTATAGGTAACAGTCCAACATCTGTATCTCCTGTGGCCCACAATGAGGATGGCACTTCTTGGAATTCCGCAGGAAGAGGGGCATCTTTTGATAGACACTGCTTCGCCTTGGCTACATTAGGTCCAATGGTCATATAAACACCATCCGGAGAACAGGAAATAGTAGCATGTAGCTTTTTAAAAAAATCCAATCCCATCAAATTCTCGCCACAATTAGATGTCAACAAAAATGGGGAATCTACAGTAAAAGGACCCAATGTTAGAGCAAGGGGGGTGGAAATGTGGCTCACAACCGGCAGGCCTGAAAAGCCTACCGAAACATTATTACGGCCAGACAGGGCTGCCCCAGGGACCAGTTTACGGGAAACAGAGCTATTCATCGCTCCTGTATCCACTAAAAATTTCTGTACAGAACCATGCAAATCTGCTGTGACATAAGGACCACACTGATCTACAGGAATTTGGACTGGTCCCTTCCCCTGCCCTTGGCTGACCTAGCCGTGGGACATCCCTGTAGCATCATCCATGTCATAATCATCATGATAATATTGCCGCCCCCGGGGATCGTCAAAATAGTTTGAGTCCGAGCGATCCCCTGGAGGCGCTCCGGCTTGCGTGTCCTCCCTATTACTGTCATAACGGCCCCTACCTCGTGACCCTCGCCCTCCAGGAACTGAAGGTTTCTGTAATAAGTCCGGACACTCACTCCGCCAGTGTCCCTCCTTTTTACAATATGCACACTGATTCAACCCTAGAGGTGTACCACCTCTGCCAACACCGCAGCCCCTTTGAGTTGGACCACCACCACGTCCCCTCACAGACCCTCTAGCAACTTGCTGTAACAATACTTTCGTTTTCAAATCCTTACTCTTTTTCTCCACCTTATCTTTCTCTTCATTCTCACGATGCTCATAATATTGAGCCATACTCAATATCACTGAAGGTGAAGAGGTAGTCCAAGTACTCTCAGAGGCCTGTAGTCTAACCGCAATTTCTGGAAGTAAATTCGTAACAAACCTATTAACAAACAAACGAACACCCCCTTCCACTGACAAATCCTGTCCACTAAAATCCAAGAAAACCCCTTCAAATCTCGTGAAAAAATCAGACACACTTTCCTCTTTCTTCTACCTACATGCTGTTAACTTATCCCAATCGACCCGTCGAGGCGGAAAAAGGGAATGCATATACGTAATAATATGATTCGGCAAGGCCAGAATCTCAGCCCTTGGTTTTTCTCCAGGCTTCCGTTCTGCATCCCATCCTTTAATCTCATCCCATGCTCCACCCAGCTCCACCCTATGGTCTTGAGTATGCACCTGTCTCCATATATCCACCAGGACCAACAACCCCAAAAATATTTCTATATCTGCAAGAGTCATAACTGACGAAGAGGCTGCCTCTATTAATTCTTTGTAATATGCAGTTGGATTCTTTCTTGGGTCCGGTAATTGGCTCTTTAGGGCCAATACCTCACTTCTTTTCCATGGAGTATAAACCCATTGCTCCTGAAAACGAGCCTCTACTCTTTGTTGGATCACTTCATTTCTTTGATTCCGCTGTTCAGGGATCTCAGGATGAAAAATAGGCTGCACTTCCTGCATCGGGAACTGGGATTTACTAACCGGAGTATTATTTTGCAATTTCTCCCGATATCCTATCAATGTCCCTACATTACCAAAAAGCTCTGCAGGAGCCATACTGGCTGAATATACACAATCTCGAATGTCATAAATTATTTGAGGGGCTATGCCCCCTATACACTGTTCCCACAAACTGATCAACGTGGCTGACATGTGTTGGAGGGCATGCTGCTGTACAAATGGATCAAAATCTTTCATTACACTCCATATATCCCCTGCACTATACATCGCATTCCGGGCCCACTGCGCTGCTTGATTCGCTACCATCCTCTTCTCTTCCTCACCTACGTTCAATCGGGTCAACACCGGGTCCATTCGTTCTTGTATTGCCGCCCACTTTTCTCTCTGTGGCTCTCTTACTGGAGTCTGAAAACTACTTAACGCAATAGGTAACAACCCTGGAGAAGATATAAGTGACGCGGGAAAAGGGGACAATGTCATCAATGGCTGCGTAGTGCGGATGAGAGAAGGAGAGGAAACAGAAGCAGACATAACCGGTGCTACGGGGGTACTCACAGTCACCACACTCACTGTCGGTAGGGCAGAAACAGAAGTAGAGGCAGACAAAACAGGGGCCGAAGCCATCGAACTCACAGGAATATGTAAAGGAGGTGAAGGAACATTTGGAGGAATATCAGGATATATTCTCTGAGGGGCATACGGGGGTGGAGGATGAGCTGCCAGGAGCTCCTCCACAAAAGTATCCTCCTCCTCCCGGACCATATAAGATTTATCACACTGTAATCGAAATCTTCTATCAGCACACTCAATACCTTTCTTTGTCTGCTCTCTATCGTACGCTACAGCTTTCTGCACCACTGTCTGCATCGCTTTCTTCCTAGACGCCTTCTTGGCTCTTATGCGTCTCTGCTTGGCTTCTTTCTGCCATACCTGCAAGGTATCGAACATAGACTGCCTGCTTCTTCTAGCAAATAATTTATCTTGTAAATAATTCAATTTCTGTTCATCAAAAGTACCATCAAGTGGCCACTGTAGCTCAGCATTGTCCCTCGTATATTTGTGCCACAATGTACGAAACATATTAGGGCCAATGCCATGCTTCACATACATTTCAAAAGCCGGAGTACCTTCCGGAGGCGCAGGCTGCCGTTCCTCCAGTCTGTCCTCCGCCGAGCATCTTCAACACCCAAAACACCACAAATTACTCCAACACGACATCTCAGCATCAGACACTTCCGTTCATCACACAATCACACTCTCTCTTTCAACACAAACAATGAGCTCCCAAGAACAGTCCGAAAACTGCACCACAACAAGACAGTCCTCAGACTGTACCAAGACAAGATAGGCTCTAGCCGCAGGCCTTTTCAAGAATAAACCAAATTACCAGGTGGCCTGGCGGGACGTTTAGAACGCTGCGTATCACAAAGGTCCGCAGACCTACCAAATTAATCAAGAGGGCACTGCACTTACCAAAACTCACCCGGTGCACACAGGTCAGACAAGATTATTCTCCACTGCCGACTCTTCAGACCAAAACAGTCAGATCCAAGGGTTTCGCCTCTTCAGGACCCCAGCCGAGGTGACCGCTAGACGAGGAGCCGCCCGATCAGACAGGCGGGGCAGCTGCGAGAACTTAAGCTTGATTGTATGGGGATCCCCGATCTGCCCATCCGACCAGACGCAACCCCAACTTCTACAACCCGACTACGGGCGAGATGGGTCACCTTGGTGGAGTCCCTGTTCGGGTGCCAACTGAAGGAAGTGACCCATTTAGGGTCACTCGGGTCACTCTAGACCTCCGCTAGCCTTCCATGCAATGTAGAGTAGAGGACGCAGTAGAGAATACAAACAATCTAGTTTATTCATATAATACACTGCAGTGGAGTCCGGTCTGACCAGCCTCTGCTAATGGCTGACGAGGGACTGACTCATACAAGCATAAAGTTACATTATGTAGGTTGCGGAGCCCACAAAGACCCGCCTATTATGGAAAAGTACTGGTAGCTGTCGTAATACAATGGGGGTACAGAGCATGAGTTGCGATTCCACAGCCTGGCACACGCTATCTACTGCCCAAGGTCGTCTAGCTCATCCTACCCACTAGACAGGTGGGAGAAGGCCTTGATGTTGTAGTAGAAGAATGCACTAACAAGCAAATCCTAACATTCAGAGAAACTAAACTAACCAAGGACCATTTCTGGTAAATGAACGGAATAACAGTTTCGATTGTCAGCTAAAATGGCGGTACATACGTCAACTTAACAAGCTTAATGCCGGCAACCACTGAGTGCGTTGTTACATAATATCCATAATAATGCATTAGCTATATCAATGCTAACATTACTTAGAGTATAATGCAAATAATTATAGTAATTTGCGGTTCAAACCTAACAAGGGAAGAGTTGGGTCTGGAGGAGAAGGCCTGCCCCTCTCTTGAACAACTCAGACAGCAAGCTGCTGCTGAGGAAGCAGGAAATGTCAGTGGGTCCCATAGAACGTATTGTGAAGATGGGCTTCTGTATTCTGAGAGTAGAGACCCCCAAGCCTGGTGCCACCAGGAGGTTCAGGGGATTCCTATTGGCCCTAGCACAAGACATTCCACTTGCAGGACAAGGACATCTTGGGCAAAGTAAGACTTGGGACAGAGTTGTTCCTCACTTTCACTGGCCCCACATGTCTGAAGATACCAAGGAGGTTTGTCATTCCTGTTTCACCTGCCAAGCCAGTGGTAAGTCAGGTGGCACTACAAAGGCCCCCTAAATCCCACTAACTTTGGTTGGGGTTCCCTTTGAGAGGGTAGGGATAGACATTATATGTCCCTTAAACCCTCCAACAGCATCTGGACATAGTTTTATCTTAGTGGTGGTGGACAATGCCACTAGATATCCAGAGGCCATTCTCCTTAGCACCACTACAGCTCCTTCAGTGGCTAGGGCCCTCCTGGGAATCTGTTCCAGAGTTCGGTTTCCTAAGGAGGTGTGGTCAGACAGAGGTACTAACTCATGTCTGGCTACATCAGAGCTATGTGGAAAGAGTGTGGTGTTAATTACAAGTTCACCACACCCTGCCATCCACAAGGCAATGGGTTTGTTGAAAGGTTTAACAAGACCCTCAAAGGTATGATCATGGGACTCCCAGAAAAACTGAGAAGAAAATGGGATGTCTTACTACCTTGCCCATTTAAACTTCTGTTTGGCTATCCAGTTAGGGGTCCATTATGTCTGGTTAAAGTAGAATGGGAGCAACCTCTCAAACCTCCTAAACAGGTCATAGTAGACTATGTACTGGGCTTCCATTCTCACATGGCTGAGTACATGAAGAAGGCCAGCAAAAACCTTGAGGCAAGCCAAGAAATTCAGAAAGCTTGGCATGACCGAAAGGCTGTACTGACTGCTTACCAGCCAAGACAGAAGGTATGGGTGTTGGAGCCTGTGGCCCCAGAAGCTCTCCAGGACAAGTGGAGTGCCCCCCACACCATACTTATAAAGAAAGGTGAGGTCACTTACTTAGTTGACCTAGGTACTCCCAGAAGTCCCCACAGGGTACTTCATGTGAACCGCCTACATAGGGTCGTAGGACCATTATATCCTGGGGATACCCTTTTTCTGAATTTTTAATAATCACTTTCTCTCCATATTAAAGGGATACCTAGAGTAGATAGTGGTTTTTTAACTTTTAACCCTCCTGTCCTTTTCTCTCAAAGAGCTCCCTGGAAAACGGTTGAGCCCACCCTGGCCTGTAGGAGCCAGGGTGCCCCTATGATGAAGCAAGACACTATTAGAGTGTGTAAGGGGAATTTAACAAAGAGGTTGTACTCCCAATAGGGGTAGTAATAAGTCATCACTCCTCATTTTGAGAACTGGGCCCATTTATTAAACTTTATTCTCTTTGGTTGGTTTGGATACTTTTTGTCTGTGGATATTACTTGGGAGGATGTATCCTTTCCCCCTTCCCTGGTGTGGAAGTACCTCTCTACCCTTGAGGCCTGAGGGCCAGTTTTATACTGACATGAGTTTGCTCATGGCTACTGATTAGGGACAGGAGGATGAGAGTGACCCTCTCCCTGATCTCCTCTCACACAACCCTGTTGATTGGGCAGTTTAAGGAGTAGTCTTGGCAGACAGTCTCAACAGCAAGCTGATTGTTCTCAGTCAATTTCCTGGTCTCTCTTCTTTGACACCCAGTCAGACTACCTGGTATACCCATGAAGTAGACACCTGTAACAACCTGCCTGTGAAGAGTAACATTTAAAGACAGCCTGACCATGTCAGAGATTGCACCAGGACAGAGTTCCAAAAGATGCTGGAATTGTGGTTCATTGAGCCTTCAGATAGCCCTTGGGATAGTCCTCTAGTCCTTGTGCCAAAACCTCATGCCCAAGAAGGTAAGAGAGAGATGAGCTTTTGTGATGACTACAGAGGTCTCAATGCAGTCACTAGGACTGATGCCCATCCAAATCCAAGGGCAGATGAATTGATTGATACTTTGGCCTCTGCCAAGTATCTCAGTACATTTGACCTGACTGCTGGTTATTGGCAAATCAGACTCTCTGAGGATTCCAAGCCAAAGACAGCATTTTCAACCCCCAGTGGGCATTATCAATTTATTGCGATGCCTTTCGGTTTGAAAAATGCACCTGTCACATTTTAGAGGCTGGTGAATTAAGTGCTAATAGGTCTGGAAGCCTATAGTGCAGCATTTCTAGATGATATAGCTGTCTTTAGCTCCACCTGGTTCACTTCAGGAATGTACTTGAGGCCCTGCAAAAGGCAGGCCTCACTATCAAGGCCCGTAAGTGCCAGATAGGGCAGATCAAGGTTGTGTACTTTGGCCACATTATAGGTGGAGGCCAAGTTCAACCATTGGAGAGCAAATTTCAGGCCATCATGGACTGGATTGCTCCCACTACCCAGACTCAGGTCAGAGCTTTCTTGGGCCTGACCGGGTACTACAGAAGATGTGTTAGGAGTTATGGACCCTTAGTGACACCCCTTAATGATCTCACCTCCAAGAAAAGATCTAAGATTGTTCACTGTCAGAAGGAATTTGATGATCTGAAGCAAGCCATGTGCTCTGCACCAATTCAGCAAAGTTCTGACTACTCCAAACTATTCTGTCCAGAAAGGTGCTTCTGAGATAGGGATAGGTGCAGTGTTGTCACAACTTAATGCAGAGGTCCAGGATCAACCACTAGCTTTTATCAGCAGAAGGATAACCCCCAGGGAGAAGTGTTGGTCATCTATTGAGAGGGAGGTCTTTTCTGTCATCTGGGCCCTGAAGAAGTTGAGGCCATACCTCTTTGGCCCTCACTTCATTGTTCAGACAGACCATAAGCCCCTCTTATGGGTTAAAAAGATGAAGGGTGAAAACACCAAACTTTTGGGGTGGTCCATTTTCCTACAGGGTATGGACTTTTCAGTGGAACATAGAACTGGGAGTAACCATGCCAATGGAGATGGACTTTCCAGATATTTCCACTTAGAAAATGAAGACTCAACTGGGCAAGGTTAGTCTCATGTCCTTACGTTCGAGGGGAGGGAGGAGGTTGTGTAGGAAAGTAGCATCTGCTTTCATGGTTATCTCCACTTTTTGCCTGGTGTCAGTATGTTTTGACTGTAGTTTGCTGAGATCCTGCTAACCAGAGCCCCAGCATTTGTGCTCTCTCTCCCAAAATGGCTTTGGTAAGTACTTTTGTGTCTACACAATTGGCTACTTGTGTACCCTTTTAAGTCCCTAGTATATGGTACTAAGTTACACAAAGCATGGGTACACCAGGGGTCTCCCATGGACTGCAGCATGTATTGTGCCACCCATGGGAGTTCACTTAAACTCACACTACATGCCTGCCATTGCAGCCTGTGTGAGGCCGTGCTTGCACCTCTCACAACAGATATAAGTTTTCCTATATCTGAGGTCACTACACTTAAAACCTGTAAGTTGGGGGCGTGGCCAGGCGGTCCAACATGGTGGACGCGCTGTAAAGGAGCTCCCGTAGCCCTTGAAGTAATCCTTCGATTATCCTGCCGTAATGGCTCTCTATAATACACCTCTGCATGCACGGATATTGTGTATGCTCCGCAGACACATACAACTGGTTTGGGGTCGCTCTCAGAGCTGGTGAAGCGGCCAGGAGCAGTGAAGCATCTGAGGCCTAGCGAGCCCCGGCCTCAGCTGGGAGGCGAGCCTGGGCGTGCAGCGCGCGGCCCAGACGAAGACCCGACACACTGTGGAGTCGTGGCGCTGCTGTGTGGCACATGCGGCAAGTGGTGACTGGCGACCGAGGTGAGGGAAGCACAGTGACTGCATTGAGGGAGACTGGCGACTGGCAGTCGGCGGCTGGGTTGGGCCGCGGAGCAACCGCCCTTAAGCCTAGCAGCTAGAGGTGGTGGGACGAAAGGTCCGATCGTGGCGTTGTATCCGAGCCCGCTCCCGTGAATGGATTGTTGCGGGCATGGCAACGCAACCATTTAAAAAAAGCAGCATTGCCCCCTGCCCTTCCATCGGCTGTCTCGTTGGGCCGCAGGACGTGGCACGCATCGGTGCAGGTGCCCAGAGCGGGGCCCAGGCTGTGTGCGCCTGCAAGGAGGTGTGCGGTGGCTGTCTGCTGGTGGGACACACAACTAAGGTATGGGTGGGGGCCCTCGTCAAGAGCCGGAGACACCGACAGTTAGCCCCCCGGTGCTGCGGCAGTCTGGCGACGTGGCCGATGCCCGGGCCCTCTACATCTTTTGGCAGCGGATTGCTTGCCCACCTTGTGCTTGCCTGCAGGGGGTGAGTGGTGGCATTGGAGACGTCCAGCGCCCCCGGGGATAGATATATCGCTTTGGAGGTGTGAATGAGACTGCGGGGGTAAACGCCCGACATATGGAGTGCGGGCCGGGCTATTGCCGCAGGCGCCACCGTTGCGTCCTAGGAACTTTCCACTTTGACTGTGCCTGGAGCGGCTTGTGGCCATAACGGACGCCGTTTAAATCCCTATGTGTGTGCAACCGAGGCCCCCTACTTACTCGACCTAGGCTATCCCTTGGTGCTCTGAGGGAGTAGCGGCCACACCTCAAATATCATATACGCTCAGGCCACTGCTTTGGCCGGATTTAGTTATACTGCTACAGGCCCAGGTACATTCATAGGGACTGCTCTCCCTGCTTGTATCTACAACATGACCAAGGATAAACTCCCTGGCGCAATGGCTAAGCAAAGTACCATGGACAAATATACGGGCGCTACGGCCGAGGCTCCTAACCCCGGGGATCCGATTGTATCCATGCCCGATAATGCAGCCCTTTTGGCACCCATAACGCAGTCCAGAGATGCGCTGGAGGCCAAAATTGGATCGGTTGGCTCGGATGTCATGCTCCTCAGGCAGGATCTTCGTAATGCAGTACACCGGATAACCGAAGCAGACACTAGAATATTGACCGTGGAGGATACATTGACAACTCTTCAGAAGAAGGTGTCCACCTTGGAGACACTGACGAAGGATTTGGCTACGCGTGCCGAGGATGCGGAGGGGCGTGCACGCAGAAACAATATCCGATTTGTGGGGTTTTACGAGGGCGGCAATATGGAGGACTTCCTTGTTAAATGGCTAACCGATTGGCTCCCTGCTGGTGTGCTGTCCTCCTGCTTCATAATCGAACGTGCACACCGGGCCATGCTACAGAAACCACTGCCCGGCGCCCGCCCCAGGCCTATCATCGCCAGGTTTTTAAATTATAAAGACAGTGATGTAATTCTGCAGCAACAGGCTTAAGGAGACTCTTACGTATACCTCACATCCTATAATGATCTTCCCCGACTACACGAGGATGGTTCAACAGCGCTGACAATCATTTACAGAGGCCAAAGGCAGACCGCGGAATTTATAAATCCGGTACTCCCTGCTGTTCCTGGCCAGGTTGCGGGTGTCCTACAAGTCACAGACACACTTCTTTGAATCACCAGAAGAGGTGTTCAACTGGACAGATGAAATCACCAGATTAAAGCTGTACACTCCATCCAGAATAGATTCAGATTCGTCATCTGTGGGTCCGAGCCGCAAAATTTCCCAGGCTACTGAAAAACAACATCGCAGATCACGCTCCAAGAGACGCTCTAAGACTCGTAACAAATCCCGCATTCGATCAACATAGGACAATGTATGAAAGACAGCATCCTGCTAATTGTTGATACCCCAAAAACGCTGTTTCCAACGCTGACGGCACTGTAATCTGGGCTACTTTTATTGGTGTATTCCCTTGATTCTGGATACACCTATATGTACAAGGGAAGTTCTTTAGGGATCCATTGGCAGAAGGTGGTTCCGGACCCCCGTTGGAGCCGGGACATCTACCATGCCACGACAGATGCTTCATTGTTTATGAGGTATTGGGGTGGGAGGGAAGGGGTGTGGGATTGGGGAAAGTTATTGTTTATTTTTAGTGCCATATCTCTACATACTGCATGCACCATCTCCATTGAATATGTCGAACATACATCATCTCCCATCCACATATACCACAGCCAACCACACCACTAGATATGCTCAAGCGTTATGACAGGCGCCTACGCATCGTCAGCTAGAACGTCCATGGCCTGCTAGATAAGGTGAAGAGAGGAGCGGTGTTGCGCCAGGCTGCCAGATATGAAGCCGATATTGTACTACTGCAGGAAACACATCTATTGGGCAATAGGACACCATGCCTGGCATGCTTTGGATATGTCCAGACTTTCCACTCTGGGTTTACTAGGGGCTCTCGGGGTGTGGCTGTAATGATTCATCGCAGATTCCCTTTCGCTCATGATAAAACATGGTCTGATCCACAGGGTCGATCATATCGTAGTCAGGGGCAGACTATATGGCAAGCCGCTCGTGCTGGGCAGTGTATATGCCCCTCCACCGCTAACATGGAGCCTAGTGGAACGCCTGATGACAATATGTGTGGGGATTCCCCAGGGTCTAACAATAGTCAGGGGTGACTGGAATGATGTCATATGTCCTCAGACAGATAGATGGCACTCTACAGAGAGACCGCCAGAAATAAGAGAATCAAGGCTGCGGTCCCTGATACAGGGGATGGACTGGATAGATACATGGCGGAGACTCCATCCAACTGACCAAGGCTACACGTATTTTTCTAGTACACACGGGTCCTTCTCCCGCATAGACTATGTTTTTATATCTACCGCCCATGTACATAGACTTGAGGCGACAGAGATACTGCCCAGAGTTCTTTCTGATCATTCACCTGTGCAGCTAGACATGCGATTAGACTTAAAACGGACACCTTTCCGCTGGAGACTATCACCATGGCATCTGCAGGACGAACAATACAAAGCACACATGCACACCGCCATCACAGATTATTTTACTCATAATGCCGGGACAGTGGAGTCCCCTGAGACCCTGTGGGGAGGCCATGAAACCAACACTTCGGGGGGCGAATATTGCATACTGCTCGGCACAGCGCAGACAGCGCCGTGAGAAATTGATACAGATGGAAGCACAACTCAAAGATTGAGGGGTATATTCACAAGAACGTGTGATAACTACCACAAGAGTAGCATAACGCAACTTTCAATATCGCAACCTAACGCGGGAAAACAACCCCATGACAGCGTGGAATTCACAACACGGCAGAAGCATGCGATAGTTGTCCGACACCGCGGCCAATACGCGCGATACAACCACCACGACGGAGATGAAAACACTAACCACAACGCAACAAAAGCTGCGATGGGCCAAAGCGCGATAAGAAAACAGTGACAACCAGCGCGAGGGCAGCAATACTCACGCGCAATGCGGGCAAATGTACAAGACCAGCATACGGAAAATGCCACAGAACAAAATACATCAACAGCGGAGTACCACGGATGCACCCTTGCCAACTGCAGAGGACAACATGCACACCACAACATCCAAGCACCGTGGAAGAACAGAACCCACAGGCACACCTCATGAAAGAGACCAGTGGCAGACAAATCAGAGCCGCAGGAGCGACACACCCACCTCGCAGCATACGCACTTAAGCAGATGTGCACCCCGACATTGACAACATCCCGGGACAAACAGCAACACCTCCACAACTGAACACAGGACTCAGCTGGTTCGGAAAATGTGCAAGACCTGGCAAATCACATCTGAAACCCCAGGGATATGTAACATGACAATGTACAATTCCAACCTGTAACCCTCAAATATGTTTAATTCACACATGCAGTGCAATTGGACATCCACTACTGTCCCATGAATGCCACGGACGGTCACAATGTAACGTGCTCATGAGAAGTAAGTGGCAATGATGGAGTCCCTACGGGCCATTCCTGCCGCAGCTGCAGTGGGATGTGGGCCACCTGCCCCATCACCACCATCATCGTCCGGTCCCTCTGGAACTGGGATCCATGGGGCCCTGGTGCGAACACAGATGTTGTGCAACACACAAGATGCAACGATCATCTTGCACACAACGTCCGGGCTGTACAGGAGCTTCCCACCAGTGCCGTCCAGGCACCTGAAATGTGACTTCAACACGCCAAATGTGCGTTCAACGATGCCCCTGGTGTCTATGTGGGCCGCATTGTACTGCCTCTGGGCGGGTGTGTTCGGGTCCCGGAGGGGTGTCATCATCCAAGGGCAGAGTGTATATCCTTGATCACCTGTGACAGTGCAGGGAGAAAAGAGTCAATACTTGGTTCGGCAGGATGTGATGGCAGGCCCACCAATCCAGTGATGCCTGTGCTGGCTGTGTGTGGGATGAGTGTAAGCCAGCCCACAGTGAGTAGCTGTTGCAGGCAAATACACCAACAGTCATCAGGCACACAGACATGCAATGTCAGAACTACAAGGGGGGATGACTCGAGTCGCACAGGGCTAGTCGCCCCGGATGCATAGCGGCCGACACGGGCCCACCGCCACGGGACGCTGACCTGCGGGAGACTGGGGTAGGGTCATGAGGGCAGAGCAGTGCCTCACATGTGTCATGGCTGCATTCCGCATCCCCACACGTTTAGCTGTTGTGTGGCTGTGGTGCCATGTGAAGTCTGCATTGGGTGCAGGGGTAGCCCAGGATGACCATGGGGTGGTGTAGTCGTGTCTGGTAGGTGGTCGTGTAGTTTGACATGTCGGATGTGGTTAGGTCACGTGTGCATCCCCACAGTTGTGCTTTGTGCGTTGGTGGCTGTGGGATGTGTGGTGTGTTGATTTGGTACTTACCAACGAGCAGTCCCGTTCCATATGTGCCATCCTGGAAGCGCTGGTTGATGATGGACTGTCGGAAGATGAAGGAATCATGCACAGTGCCTGGGTAGTTGGCGACGACATTGGTGAAGAGTCCCCGGTGGTCCACTATTGCCTGCACATTGATGGAATGCGTGTGCTTCCTGTTGCGGTAGTGGTGTGCAGTATCCGCAGGGGGCACAAGTGGGACATGTGTGCAGTCGATTGCCCCCAACACGGCCGGGAATCCGGCTATGGCGTAGAAGCCCTGCTTAGTCGCCAGCTGTTCCTGCGCAGTGTTGGCGAAGTGAAGGTACTGGGGTATGAAGCTGATGATGGCATCCAGGACAGGTGTGATGAACTTTGATAGGGCGGGCTGTGAGACCCCTCAGACTCTGGCAGTTGTTGGTTGGAAGGTACCAGAGGCCAACAGGTGCAGCACTGCCAGCAGCTTTGTCTGCGGAGGGATGTTTGTCCTCCGCTGTGTTGGGACCGTCAGCCTGTGGGCGATGTGGGTCAGGATGCGGAGGATGGTTGTCCTTTTGAGCCTCCAGTGGGCAATGACTTCCGTGGGCGTTAGGTCTGTGAGAGTAGTGCGTTTCCGGTAGGTCCGCTGTCCTACTGTACGCTGCCTCTGTGGTGGTCCGGGGGGGGTGCGGGTCCGGGTCCCGGGGGTGGTGGCGGTCCTGGGGGTGGTGGCGGTGGGTGTTGTGGCCCTGTTGGGGCTCCGAGCTGCATGTAGAGTAGCTCCATGGCTTGGTTTGTTCTTCAGGTATGTCTGTGTGCGGGACTCCGTTGCCTACTGCAGGTAGACGTCCGTCTTTACACCTGCTTGAGGCAGGTGTTAAATTCCTGCGGCTAGCGCGGCTTATCGCCTGTTTTTGGTTCGCTTCGCAGTTCTGCCAGTTCGTTGTGAAAGTGGTGTTGTTGTTTTTTCGTGTGTTTTTGCATGGGAACGCCTACTCTGCATCTCATTAGGGTTAGTTGGTGGTGTCCGCCGTGGTGTTAGATTTTGGGGCAGTTATCGCGGGAATACTGGCGTTGTCCGCAGTTTGCACCAGCTTGTGAATGGGGTGTTGTATATATCTCCACTTTTGTTGCGTTAAGGTGGAGATAAATCGAAGTTGAATCCTTGTGAATATGCCCCTTAGAGCGCAGAAGCAGAGGGGGACATGGTGGCACAGTGCGTCGACAATTGCTACATACGCAGCAACTATATGCTAGTGAACTTATAGATGAGGCTAGGGTGACGTGGCTGGCTACACGTAGCAGGCTCTACCAATGGGGGAACAAATCCAGCGTATTGTTACATCATTTATGCCAACGGGCGAGCTGCCCCCTAACTATTCCGACTATTCGCAGCCCTACCGGGGAGATACTTACTGATCCACTGCAGATTGCAGCCAGTTCTGCAGACTATTATGCGGCTCTATATGCCTCTAAAGAAACTATGACACCGGCCCTTATTTATGAATTTATAGACGACATGCCTCCATGAGCCCTCGCGGACTCCGTAAGAGAGGAACTGGACATTCCAATAACAGAAGAGGAACTTCAACAGGCACTTTCTGAGATGCACCCGGGTAAGGCACCAGGCCCAAATGGCTTCCCGTGCGAATTTCATAAAAAATACCAGTCCCTATTGCTGACCCCCAATTTTTGGCACTGAACGCAGCGGTAAATAGCCAGCGCCTTCCAAGAGACTGGTGCCATGCCGAAATAGTGGTGTTCTTAAAGCCTGGCCGACCCCCTGAACATCACGCATCATATTGCCCAATATCGCTCCTAAATGTGGAGGCCAAACTCGTGGCTAAGGTTATTGCCAACCGCATAGTACCATACATTACGGACCTGGTGCACCCGGACCAAGCAGGCTTTAAGCCAGGCCGCGCTACACGACATAATATTCGCCGTGCCCACAACGCTATTGCGGCAGTGGATCGTCTTGCGGATCCGGCGGCGCTCCTGCTAGCTGACATAGATAGGGCGTTCGACTCTCTTATCTGGACCTACCTCTTAGCACTTCTAAGTCGATTAAACTTCGGCCCCCGTCTTCTTAAATATATTCAACTCCTATACACCGACATTACCGCCTCTATTCGTGTCGCTGACTCAACCTCTCACACCTCCCCTATTGGGTTGTCCCCTTTCTCCATATCTGTTCGAATTGGCCATGGAACCTCTTGCGGCCTGGGTGCGGATGAATGCACAAGTCCGAGGTTTTGAATGGTCCAGGGAAGTCTCCGACTGCATAGCACTTTATGCGGATGATGTTTTGTTTTTTCTTACACAACCTGACCGGTCGGGTCCAAGACTGCTCAGGATAATGCAGATCTTTGGTGAGACATCTGGGTTGTATATGAATGCCAGAAAATCCTTCCTCTGGCCTTTGCGGGACGGATGCCACACGGGCACGTGGGCAAACGAGGTGACGATGGCTCCGGACGGGTTTAAGTATTTGGGGGTCTTCCTATCATCTTCCCAGCCCGTGACTTGGTAAAGGAATTTGGCCCTGCTGTGGCTACAGATTAGGGCACAGACCCGCTCTTGGTCACACCTGCCGCTCTCCCTGTTTGGCAGATCCGCCATCTTCAGGATGGTTTCTCTGCCCCGCCTGTTGTATCAACTACAAAATTACCCGTACCTAATACCGCCCACCTGGTTTAGGCAAATTAATGCAACTCTAAGACACTTCCTCTGGGGTGGTGGTTCTGCCCTGGTAGCATTGAGAACATGCTTCCAGTCTACTTATTGTGGGGGCTTAGCAACGCCGGACGTTCAGTCATACTATACGGCCTCCCACCTCCTTATCCTGAATGACTGGTGGTATGGGGATAGAAGTGATCCCTCATACGCAGTTGAACGCTGGCTGATGGGTAATAAGTCACTACACAAATCCTCTATGAGGGCCCGGCACTAAAAGTACTGCCGCCAGCAACCGCCACGATCTTTAAGATCTGGAAACAATTGCTACATCAAATGGGGTGGTGGGACAAACTTACAAAGGAAGTGCCCATATGGCACAATGGTCTTCTGCCTCAGGTATCAGTTCTACTTGTCTTCTCTGGCTGGGAGGCCATCGGTATATCTACCGTGGGAGATGTTCTTCACGGTAGGACCTTAAAGTCGTTCCAGGAATTCCAACAAGAATATGAAATGCCCAGATCGCAATTCTATAAATATCTTCAATTCCGCCATGTTTTCTCCCCTTACCTCACAAGTCAGGAAGCTATACCTGACTTTAACCCTATTGAAGCCAATGTATTTATGGGGGAACTCGGAGAACATAAGATTACGAAGATATATCGAACACTGGTCACAAATAGCCCCACCACACTCAGCAGAACACGCAAGGCTTGGCAGGAGGACCTGGGCCCCCTGGATGACGAGGATTGGGCGAAGGCACTGGAGTCTCTGCGTAGTGCGGCCATTGCGGCACAATTGTGGCTTATCCAATTTAAATACCTTCACAGGGTCTACTATATTAGATATAAGCTCTGGCGCGCTGGGCTAATGGAATCTCCTCTCTACCTGCGTTGCCGAAATGCTGATGGTACTCTCATACATACTGTGTGCCTATGCACGGCGCTCTCTAGGTTCTGGTGGGGCATACTTACATGCATGTCTGAGGTTTTGGGGTGGGACATTCCATACTCACCACAATTGACCATGCTTCATATCACTGATGGTATTGGGGCAACATATATAAACGCCACCTATTGCTCCTTGGTCTTACACTGACGAAACAAGACATAGCAAAGATGTGGAAGGAAGCCTCCCCACCTTTAGTTGGGGTATGGAAGAGGGGACTTGATTTTTGTATGGGATTGGAGCTACCAGCATATAAAGCAAGAGGATGCCCCCAGAAGCACCCCAAGATTTGGAAGCAATGGGCAGATTATCATGGTCTATATTTGGAGCCTATTCCAGCTGTATCAATAGACTAGTAATGGATATAATGATACGATGATGTGGGATGAACATGATTGTAAATGGCTTGATATTCGATCTGGGTGGTTGAGTATGGCATGTATTCATTTTTATATCAAATGTATGGCACTACCGTTTATTCTTGGAGAAATGTATTTGTTTACACTAGTTTTTCTATTGCTTTATTGGACTCAAAAAGTCGACATCATCAATGCTACTGGGTATATTGTACCATTTGGGAACCTGGCCCTACCAGGCCAGATACGGCTGTTGACAAATAAAAAACCTGGAAGTCACCCCTATAGTAGGCTTTTCAGTCCTAAGGGCAGGGTGCTTGGTTATAAGTGTGAGGATGCCCCTGCATGAGTAGTACACACCTACAAACCCCGGAGTCAATTCCCCAGGCTTTGTAGGTGTGGTCAGCCATTTTAAGACATATAGTGGATATCAGTCATTACGGGATGTCTTAACTATATAATGGCTCCGCCAAACCTGGTCATGTTTGGTATCAAACATGTTGGAATCATACCCCAACACTGATTCTGGTGTTGGAGGTATGATCCCTTGTACTGGGGTGCCCCTTAGGGAGCTTTCCAGAGACACCAGATTGCATTGAAGGGCACACTCGATGGCTGAGAAGAGATCGACGTCAAAGCAGCCATCTCAGTCGCAAGGCTCAATGTCGAGGCCCTCGCGACGCAGCACCGGTCGGTACCGGCAAAGCAGACCTGTGGCTCACCGTCTAAGGACATACGTGTCGGTCGATATTCGAGGCACTCATTGACGTCGAGAACTGTGCATTCTGTCGCAGCGGACTCAGAAAGGGCTAGATCGATATTGAGACCAAGAAAGTCGACTTCGAGAAGCAGATCTTCGTCACCAGAGATCACAATAGTCCAAATGTCTCCAGAGAGATCTCCAGCTCTGGAAGAGGAGTCTTTTAAGCCTATCAATCTTTCCCCACGTTGGCTTCAGAATGTGAAAGAATGGGTAGTGCCGCATCACAGTCCATGATCAGACTACTCCCAGACCTACTCTCCATCTAGGGTCTCGGCAAATACTCCTCCTCCAAAAGATTCTCCTAGGTCTGCATGAAGATTACCGCTGAGGCATACAACGCCATCTTCACGGAGATCAGGACCTAAAACACCTCTCAGGTGTACACCGTCTAGATCTCGCCGATCTCACTCATCAAGATCTCGCAAAGACAGATAAAGGTCTCGCCCATGGTCCACTGCCACTTCTCGCTATTCAGTGCGAGATTACTCTCCAACGCTGTCAGCGGCACCTAGAGCAAGGATCTCACCTGTGGACAATCTCATCACCTTTAATGAAGTCCTAACGAGAGGGGCAACCAAACTAAATATTGAAATACCTGCTCCGGTCACAACGGCTTCTGTGATATTCGAGACATTACATCCCAGACACTCATCCAGAACCAATGCTACTGCTGGTCCCTGGTCTTTTAGAGCCAGTGATTCAGATTTTTTTCACGCCGGCATCGGTAGGGGCAACTCTTTCCCGCATCATGAAGAAGTGCAAAGAGCCTTACCAAGACCCCCTCTTTCTCAGATCCGATCCACCACCTGATTCAGTGATAATAGCTGCTGCTAGGAAGGCACATCCAGGGACCTCCTCTTCCACAGTGCCCCCTGATAAAGACAGTAAACCAATGGACTCACTGGGCAAAAAGATGTGCAACACCTCCGCATCTTTCATGAAAGTCATCAGTGCCTCTGCACTATTAGTGAGGTACGACAGAGCTCTATGGGATTCTCTGTCCAGATATACTGAAAAATTACCAAAGGAGGACAGACAAGATTTTCAAGAGATCCTGCAGGAGGGTGGTCTGGTGGCTAACCAAGTCATCAGCATAGCCGCAGATGCTTCTGATCTGGAAGCCCACGGATACTCCCATGGCATCTGTGCACGGCACTCTTCCTGGCTGGCATTGACAGGTCTTAAACCTGATGCCTAGCACAGAATACTGAACCTGCCATTCAATGGAAATTCATGGTTTGGTACTCATGCAGACGATGAAATGGCAAAAATGAAGTCCGAGCTAGATACCCTCAAAGCAGTAGGACTTGAGAAGCGCATAGACTTCCACCATAAGTTCCATCCCTACTATTGTCGCCTTTTCCAGCAGAGGGTTCAAACCCCTCACTGGGAAACTCAACAGCAGCATCGTCGCCGTTTCCAGCACAGGGTTCAAACCCCGCACTGGGCAACTCAACAGCACCGACCAGCTAGAGGAAGGGCAGCTCCCCGTCCATCAGACTCATCTGCCAAAACATTACTAGCCTTGCTGATGAAGGGACCACCACCCATGAGAATTCCTTTCTTAGGACGGTTTCCCACACCCACCAAAGGTGGCATGCTTCATCATTGGGTAACCTCCTCATATTGGGATGCCTAGTCAGAGGGAATAACGAAAGTCTAAGTCATGCGCTCATAGATGGCAATGACTCATCTAGATATAGAGGTCACTGGGCCAGGAAAGCGCTAATCCAATCGTCCTTATCATGTTTAAAGCGGAGATTGAAGAATGAAATTAACTTTGAAGAAAAGCAGTCTGCTTTAAAAATCACACACATATGAGCGTGTTTACCGTCAGTTTAAAGAGACAATGCTCTGTTGTAATAAAGCGCTGCAGCTGGGTCATTGGCTGAAACATGTCCACCTCTGTGACACACGAGCGGGTTTAATTTGTCCCGCAGTGCCACACTGATTTTTAATCCTAACCCAGGGTCGCCCAATTAAAGATTTTGCAGTGAACCCTGTAGTTAGTGTTAATCAGTTTTTCCTTATTTGCTCTGCTGCCCTCACCACCCTGAGCTCTACAATTGGGTATTTAGTATGTACCTCCCTTAGTACTAAAACAGCGCTGAGCTCCTTCCTCTCAGTGAGGGGGTTGCAGCCCGTATCGTGACTAGGCATCACGATACGCGGGGGTTCCCCAATGATGAAGCAAGCCACCTCTGGTGGGTGAGGGAAACTGTCCTAAGAAAAGAATTTTCCTGGGTGATGGACCCTTCATTAGCAAGGCTAGTAATGTTTTCAGGCCCAAGGGTTTAATTTTTTGGTTTGACTAATAAAGTAGGGGAGCTAACCCATGCGGGTCTTTAAATCTCCTCAAGTCCTCTTTTGTGAAACGATCATCTGCCAAAACACCAGCAAAGCAATGAGCAGCCGCTTCCCCCGTCTCCGTTCCCCACTCAGGTGGGAAGAAGTATTCTCACGCAACTGGACGAGTGGTACAAAATTACAAACGACACATGGGTGCTCAATATTATGCAGAATGGTTACTCCATAAGGTTCAAGTCTCCCCTCCTAATGTTCCCCCACAGAGAACATCTTGCCATCAAAAAGACTTACTACAAAAGGAGGTCAATATTCTGCTCAAAGAAGAAGCAATGGAAATGGTCCAGTTTCTTAGAAAGGACTGGGAATACATTTCCTGTTATTTTCTGGTGAGAAAAAAGGGTCCAAATTGGGAATACAGACCCATTTTCTACTTAAGACTCTTAAACAAGTTTATCCGCAAAGTGAAGTTCAGGAAGCTTGCCATTCATCAAATCTACCCACAACTCCATCAAGGAGAGTGGTTATGGGCCATCGATCTACAGAATGGCAACGTCCACATTCCCATTTCCAGGAAACACCGAAAGTTCCTATGTTTCAAAGTAGCATCCAGGCACTACCAGTACAAGATCCTGCCCTTTGGGGTCAACTCAGCACCTCACATGTTCTCCAAGTGCATGGCGGTGGTAGCTGCTTACCTGCAGAGGAGGAAGCTTTTCATCTACCCATACTTAGACGATTGGATAATCAAACGATTGGATAATCAAAGGTTCCTCTCCTTGCCTCACTCAGCAACACCTTCAGATCTGCATACAAGTGCTACAGAAGTTGGGGCTCCAGATCAACTTAAAAAAACACTCTCATCCCAATGTAAATGATCCACTATCTGGGAGCACTACTGGATACAGAAAACCCAAGAGGTTATCCTCAATCAGCAAGAGGTGTCTGACTCTTCTCCATACTTGTAGGAAAGTGCCCCTTTTTGCATGGTTACCCCCCCACCACCATTGTGTCTGATATCTGATGCACTTTGACTGAATGTACCTGCTAATTAGGTTCCCAGTGCGTGTGTTCTTTCCCAGAACTGTACCTTTGTTTCCACAATTGGCACACCTCTGGCCCACCTATGAGTCCCTTGTAAAAGGTACCACTTGTACCAAGGGCCTGGTGACCAGAGAGGGTCTCTAAGGGCTGCAGCATGTATTGTGGCACCCTAAGAGACCCCTCACCAAACACATGCACACCGCAATTGCAGCCTACCGAGTTTTGGTGCAGACAAAACCTAAGAGTCAACATGGCACACATCCTTGTGTGCCATGCCCACAAACACTGCCTGTGGCATTGGTAAGTCACCCCTCTAGCAGGTCTTGCAGCCCTAAGGCAGGGTGCACTAAACCACAAGTGAGGGCATAGCTGCATGGTCAATATGCCCCTACAGTGTCTAAGTCCATTCTTACACATTGTAAGTGCAGTGAAGCCATACTGAGTACATGATCTGGGAGTTTGTCATTACGAACTCCACAGGTCTATGATGGCTTTACTGAATGATGAGAAGCTTGGTATCAACATTCTCAGCACAATAAACCCACACTGATGCCAGTGTTTGATTTATTACAAAATGCACTCAGAGGGCATCTTTGAGATGCCCCCTGTAAAACAACCAACTCCCTAGTGTGCAGCTGACTGGACTTCACCAGCCTGCCACACAAAGACATTTTTCTGAACCCCTGAGGTGGGAGCCATTGTGCTCTCTTGGGTCAGGGAGAAAGGCTGCTTGGGGTGGAGGTGCTTCACACCTACCCCCAAGCAGAAAAAGCATTCATGGTGGTGAGCCTCAAAGGCTTCCTGCCCTTTATTATGCTAGCCAGGGCCTCTCCAGATAGTGGAGGTGCCCGCCCCAATGACCAAACTCCACTTTTGGGGGCAAGGTTGGCAGGAAAATTAGTAGTCATTTGTCAGTCTTTATTTCGACCAAAATGATCATAAAAGACAAAAATATTTACATCATCACATAATACATATATAAAATCCATTTCACATCAAGACTATACAAATACAAGTTTAAAAGACAACAAAGACATCTACTAAAAACTAATATAGTTTCCTTACAAAGGTTTAAAAACGATACATACTAAAAAGGAAACATTTCATAAAATGATCTATACCATCTGGCCCCTATGCAAATATACAAATATAAAAAATTTATGAATATATGTAGAACAGTGTGTAACAGAACTAGAAAACTAAGCAGAAGACAGAGCATTAATAGACACTGTCGCAGTCTGCTTGTTTTCGGCCTTTTGTCTTATTCTCCAGGCCCATCCCAAGAATTTCGCTATAGCAATCACAATTGCCTCTTGGGTGCTAGTCTTTAGTAATCTTAGCGCAGTATCGCTCAGCCTAGTACCAAGGTTCTGACAAATTGGTTTGAGCCATTTTCTCCGAGGAGAACAATATGCTGGACAAGCAAAAAATATATGGGAGATTGTTTCATCCATACTCTGGCAAAATTGACATTTGCTATCTTGGGAAGGGTGCCAGGTCTTGGTGAAAACTTTGGTTGGCAACGTTCCTATCCGGAACTGAAAATAACGTTTTCTGTCAATGGGCTTGGTTATAAAATCCCAGAATTCTTCATATAATGGTTCCAGCTTGTGATCCAAGAAGGTACTGGTCAACGATGACGATCTGGAGGAACTCAGAATACCAGATCTAATCATAGTCCAGTACGCATCTTTAAATACCTTTTTAGAAGGAAAAGTATTATGTGCTGGTTCCTCCCAAAGATGCCTCATGCCCATGTCCACCATGGATCTTTTGACCTGTTGTAGCCACCTGATCTTATGAGAAGTGTCAATTCCCCTGATGTCCATAAGAGCTGAGGCATAATGGGCTAGTTCCGGAGTAGACCAGAGCCTTCTCCAATAGGCCAATGGTTTAAACCTAGCAACCTCTGTTAGTGAACGGCACCCCAGATCAAAATATAAAGGAATGAGAGGTGTACTCTGGGGGAGACCAACCAAACCTCTCAGGAAACTTTTTTGGGCCTGTGCTAGGGTGGACAGATTTTCGAACCCCCAGAGTTCTGCCCCATATAAGATGGACGCCATAACCTTTACATGGTAAATTTTGAGTGCAGGGCCGATAGGCTTTGTCTGAGAAAGCCTGTGTTCTTTCAAAATCACCCCTGCTATCTGTGAGTGTTTGAGCGCCATTATTTCAATTTGGGGCTTCCAATCTAGCTTACGATTGATATTTACTCCAAGATAGGTAAATAAATCTGTTTGCTCTAAAGACTCGTTGTTCATAACAACCCTTGACTTGATAACTTTGTGGTTGTGTAACACCATAAATTTAGTCTTATCCACATTTACCAGTAACTCATGTTCCTTGCAGAATTTCTCAAAACATATCGGGGCTTTCTGCAGCCCAGCTTGGGTTTTGGATAAAATTAAAGTGTCGTCCGCGAACATGAGAATTGGTACTTTGATACCTGCAACAGAGGGAGCATCAGTTGGGTAATCAGAAAAATAACTAACCACACCATTTATAAAAAGTGAAAACAGGGTTGGAGCCAGCACACATCCTTGGCGTACCCCTTTTAGAATTGGAAATTTGGGGGTAGTATTCCCTTGGGCTCCCCATCGAACCTGCGCAAAGTTTGATTCATGCAATTTTACCACCAGCTGCAAAAGTTCGGAGGGAATTCCCAGGTCTCTCAATACGACCCAGAGCTTGTTTCTCGGGACCGGATCGAAAACTGCTTTGAGATCTACGAAAGTGGCATAAATAGTTCCACCCGCTAGCAATACAACACGCCAATAGATTAATACAAAGTAAAAAACTTGATCTATCGTGCTTACAAAAGCCCTAAAACATGCTTGGAAGGGGGATAGTATGTTATTCTCCGTTATCCATGTCTGTATTCTATTCAGAACCAATCTAGCCATGATCTTTTGGGTGGAATCGATCAGGCTGATGGGCCTGTAGTTATTGGGGCTGGAACGGTCCCCCTTCTTATAAATAGGGAGGATTTCCGCCCCACGCCAGGAGTCAGGAATAGATGCTCTACTGGCAATCGCATTTGCTAGAGACAAAATGTACCTAAACCAATTTTCTTTATCGGATAAAAATAAGTCCACTGGGATGCAGTCTGGGCCGGGTGCCCTACCTTTTGGTGCTGAGGTCACAGCAGTTTCGACTTCCCTTAAAGAGAATTTTACCGGGGTTACTACACTTGAAACTATAAATAAGAGAGTGTTCTCAACAACAGCGAATTGATGCTTAAAAAATGATACCCATTGGTCTGGGGCAATATGATTTGACGGGGCATTTCCTAGGCCTTCACGGCCCCATTTTACAAGCTGCCAGAATGATTGTGTGTTGTTCATCTTGCTAGCTTGCAAAAGATCCTGCCACCTTTTTTCGTCCCATGCCTTTTTTGCCAGTATTTGTGTGGTTTTATATTGCTTTCGGGCTGTTCTTATCCTATCTATATCATTGGATTTTATAGCCCAGGACAACTGCTTGTATGCTGCCTTACATGCCTTATTATACCAATGGTCATGCTTTGGTAACGATCTCTTAGGGGTTTTATAAGGTTTTGTAAAAATTCGCCTTATATTTTCAAACATAGATTCATGAATGTGTGTTATATTGTGATTGATTTCATCCTGGTTTTTAAATTTTTCGAGTAGGTCTAGTGTGTTTGAAACCTCAGCATTCATGCTTATGAGGGAGCTTTCGTTTTCGACAACCCGGGACCACTTAACCCTCCTCATGTCATTGCTAATTATAACATCGGCGGTCTCAATTACCTCAACCGGGGGCAAGAATGCTACATGAGCTGGGCCTTTTATTTTCAACAGTAGTGGGTCATGGTCGCTTTCAACCCTGTACAGACCTTCATATCCACTACTGAAGACCAATACTCTATATTAATAAGGATGTAATCTATTCTACTACTTCTCAGGCCATTGTTATAAGTATGTGATCCTGAGCGGTCGGATGGTGTACGTCCATTTACTGCTCTCACACCCCTCTCTAGGCTAAAAGCTTTCAACTGAAGGGCTGCCTCGGTCTATTTTTTAATTGGTGGAATTTCCAATTGGGGAATACCCCATTGGGCGTCTTCGTCTGCACTTAAGTGGCCATCCTCAAAGTCCAAAGGTTCAAATGTGGTATTGAAATCTCCAGCAATAATTGTGTTAAACCCTTCTCCCTTTCCGACTAAAAAATTGCTAAGATCACTAATTGCCTTTGAGGACCTGCCGCCCGCCAGACCCCTAGCATAAACATTAACAATGAGTAACTTGGGCGAGTTTTTAGGACAAATAAGCAACGCCAAAATATCCTTATTATCAGTCTCCAATTCAGAAATCTTAAAAGTGGAGCTTTGCCTCACCCATAATGTTAATCCTCCGGAAGGTCTTCCTTTATGCCCACCTACTAAAAATTTAGGTAGCCATGGTGAAAGACCGGGGCCAACGCCCAGGTCTCCTGAAACGCAATAATGTCCAGTGCTTCTATAAAATCTATCCAATCGGATGAATGTATCTTGTTAGACAACCCTGCTATATTCCACGATGCCAATCTCAGTAGAGATGGATCATGGTGAACTATGGAATTGCCTGGGCTAGCCACCGTAGATGTGTCCAATTCAGGAGTAGCTGGGACTGGAATATGCTTTCCTGTTTGGCTAGAATTACCCCTTTGAGTATGGACCACACTCGGTGATTGTACTGGGGTCCTTAACATATCATCGGCACACTCTATCCCTTCTAAATCAATACCAGGGGGGCAGCTTATGCAGAAACTTTCGTCCCCACCAATTATGCTGGCCACCATGGATCCTCCTTGTGAATACAAACCAATTGGTGGTCAATCTATATTTTGGAGGGACGAGTCCCCAATTCGCTTAGGTTCATGGGCATTAGTGGGTAAATGATTGACAGCGTCAGGAGAGTTCAGTTTCAGCCTAATATTTGTATGAATCAAATGTGAAGTTCTTAGCTCAAATGCTAACAGATTTTCTACCAACAGTGGCGAGGCAAGGGTGAGGCACACATAGTCAGAGTCGACATCCTTCGAACCATGTCTTACAGCAGAAGATATATCCTCCCTGATTATCGAACTGCACTTACGAACATGTCTCAGCCACTGGGTACTCTTATTAATCAAGGACTGTTCATCCTCTCTAATTAGACTAGGCAGAATCTTGGGGACATTAGTTAGAAAAATTTGTGACTTGAGTGACCGGGGACATGGATTTTCAAAGGAACTTGCTCTTGTGTGCGAACTTGTCCTAGGCTGATTTAAAGGAACATACGGAGGTAGAGTTTCCTTACTGTTAGATGTATTATGCAAATTATCAGATCTGCTTACTACTTCATTGGTAGCGGCAGATTTCCGCATAGTATTTGAATCGCTAGCTGGTTTTTTAGGAACTCCTTCCAATTGTACGTTAGCTGTGTTTTTAACAATTGGACAGCTTAGATTTCTTTTATTAGAAATTGGAGCTCTGCAAGCTTGTATATGGGGCAAATCTTGGCTGGATGAGTACTCTTTGCTAGAACGTGCTTTTAGCGCTAAATTGAGGCTGTCTATCATTCCCTTTAGTTCCTTAACTTCCCCCATGAGATGCCTAGTCTGATCTTTTAAGTCATTTATCTGGTTTCTAAGCTGACCTGAGCAAGAACAATGAGCCCTATTCATTATATCATTACATCTGTTGCTTTCTCCTTCGGTCCCCTTGGAGTATAACTGTGCGTTTTCTTCCTGGGAAATTTGCAATAGGGGCGAATATCGATTTGAACAAATGATAGCGGGCTCTTTTGCACAAATTGTCACAGGGCATGGGCTTAGCAGGGAAGAATTAATACTCTCTTCATACTGGATGAGGTCAGAATTAGCAGATTGTTGGCCCTTTGGGTTTTGCTTTTTGAACATATCAGGAATAACTGAAGCAGTTTGTTTAATGTTTGGGGTTTGTAAGGGGGGTGGTACACTGGCCATAATGGTGGAGCTACACGGGCCAGATGAGTCAAGTAAAAACTCCTCGCATTCACCAACAAGGTTGGCAATACGATCCATAACAGCGTAGGTTTTGCTCTGCGTTTTGGTTGGTTTTTACCTTTCCTTATAGATCCCCCCTCCCCACTATCGACAGCTTTTCTTTTCCCCATTCTAATGAACCAAAATTACACTAGTTGATATCAGGGCAAATAAACAATGTCGGACAGAGAGAAATATGTATCGAATAGTCGAAATGGAAACAGTTAAGAACAAATACAGCAGTTGATGGTGTACCAAAATCTACCACACTGTTAAATTACAAACATTTAAGGCTTTGGGCGCCCACTGGTTAGAAAGTACAAATTACAAGATAGAGTCCAGGGATATGGGCCCAGTGATCGTGGTGTATGAAATGTACCTTTGGGTTCCTTTACAACAGCTGCTGATAGCTTAGGGCTCAGGGGGGGTGGCCCTGCCGTGCCTCGGTCTGGCGCAGACGGGCCCGCCCCTGTCCCGGGCTTCGCCCACCCGCGTCCCGCGCTGCGGTAGGCAGCTGGCAGATTTAAACAAGCGCCTCCTGGCGCTTGGGAGTGACGGGATGATGCGGTGCTCACTGGGGCATTGAGTCCAGCCCCCCTCCGGTCCGGTAATGCCAGAAGCTGATTTCGGGCGTCCCGCGCTGCGGTAGGCAGCTGGCAGATTTAAACAAGCGCCTCCTGGCGCTTGGGAGTGACGGGATGATGCGGTGCTCACTGGGGCATTGAGTCCAGCCCCCCTCTGGTCCGGTAATGTCAGCAGCTGATTTCGGGCATCCCGCGCTGCGGTAGGCAGCTGGCAGATTTAAACAAGCGCCTCCTGGCGCTTGGGAGTGACGGGATGATGCAGTGCTCACTGGGGCATTGAGTCCAGCCCCCCTCCGGTCCGGTAATGCCAGCAGCTGATAGTAGTCAAAAAAGGTGTATCCCCGCTCTGCCAGGACCACCACTAAGGCGCGCTGGACTGAGGTGGCCCCCTCCTTAGGAAATCCTTCATCTTGAATGGAAGGAGTTTAGCCAATAGGATTAGGGAATGCCCCCTCCCCAAAGGGAGGGGACATACTAAAGGGTGTAGTCAAACTAAAAGGTAAGTATCCCATTTGCTACTACCTGCCTGTACCAGTAGCGCATCTAAATTCAGTATTTAGAGGCATCCCTGAACCTTGATCCTCAGATTCCTGCGACCTAAGAAGAAGAGGACGAAGAAGACGCAGTGAAGCTGAGCCTGAAGAAGACTACCGATTTGGACCCAGCCCTACCAGCCTGCCTCCTGTTCAAAGACCCTGCGAAGAAGACGGTGCCTGTCCTGTGCCCAGCGGCTTCCAGAACCCGAGAAAGACTGCCCACGCTTCAACAAAGACCAGATCTCCCGAGGACAGCTGCCCTGTCCAGAAGAATCCTACTACCAGGACTCCTGATCCAGCTGGAACTGCAATCCCTGCCCACTCTGCACCCGACGCCTACAGCCCGAGTCTGAGTGACTCACCTGTCTAGTGAAGCCTCCCCGGCGATCCTGACCTCAAACCCAGCGTTGTTTGACCTCTCCTGGACTCCACGAAGATGCCTGCAGCTTCATCTTGAAGGGTCCCCCCGACCGCGACTGGCTCCGGTAAAGGAAATCTGACCCCAAAGGGCATCCCTGCATCCTCAGCCCCCGACTTTGGGGAGCCCAGCTGACGGTGTCCAAGCCTCCTTCTACATCCCAACTTACCTGGCCAGACAGTGGTGACCTTCATCCAGCCTCCTGATCGGAGCCTGTAGGCTCTTTGTGCGACCGAGATTCCCCATTGAAATGAATTGGGCGCCCAAAACTGATTTGCCCCCTGCACCCGGCCGCCCCTGTGCTGCTGGTGGAGTAAGGTTGGTGCTGCCTTGTGGCTCCCCATACTTGCTTTAATCCCCGTGCCTGTGCCCTGAAACCGTGGGTACTTACCTGCAAACTGCACCTCTTGTGGGTGCACCCAGTCTCCTTTGACTGACATTGGGCCCTGTGTCCTCTGCACCCGGCCGCCCCAGTGCCTCTGGTGGTGCAGTACCTACCTTGATCTGACCCTTGTCCAGTGTTGGTCCAAACCCCTGAAGACTGCATGTGTAAGTTGAGTACTTACCTGTAAATGCATATAACTGGTTCCCTTCCATATGATTGCATTGCATCTTCTGCCTGTTACACTAAATGTCTATCTTTTACATTTGCTAACTTTGCTGCTGTTTGATTGACATTACCAAAGTATTTTGATAATACTGTAAAGTATTTGACTACCTTTGCAACCCAATATCTACTGTATTTGAAAAGTATTGGTACTCTTGAAACTGTCACTTACCTACAACTGAGTTCCTCCTGGTTCTAAAAATAAAACAACAGAGTATTAACTTTTTATACAAAACAATTGGTCTTGGATTTAGTCTTTGACTGTTTCTAATCATTTCTTGCCTGAGGGTGTACAACAAATGGTTAACACAGACCTCCGATATGCCTAACTGCTCGATCACACTGCCACAAATAGAGATTTTAGTGTTATCTACTTAAGCCTCTGTAAACCTGTGGGGACCAACTGGACTCCATGCACACTATACCTTACTTTGGTATAGTACATACAGAGCCAGCTTCCTACATTGGGAGATCAGCGGTGAGGTCTACGACTTTGCATTTGCTGGACCACTCTGACAATAAGTGAAAACACAACTGCAATCCAAAAGATTAATTGTATTTTGAATTGACCATTTTTCCAAATTTGTAAAAGTCTTGTCAGGGCCTTGGTTAAGTCCCTCTTAGTATTTTAAAGGTTAAAAAGTCTGCTTTAGTTAGGGGGAAAGTACTTAGATGTTGTTGTAGTCCTTTTTAAAAGACCCCAACTATTAGTAAAATGATAGAAGAGGAACTCAACCTTACCCCTTACCTTAATCTTGGCTGGAAGGAGCTAAGGACCATCTGCAAATTCAAAAAAACTGGTTCCAATCCTACCAAGGTTAAGCTCCAGCAGCTCTTGGCAGAATATGCTAAGGAACACCCTTCGTAAGAGGATGACCTCCCTGAAGAAGGAGAAAATAGTGATTAGGAGGCCAATTCCCTTCCCCCTCGCCTACATAGAGAGGGTGTAGTCCCTGCACCCATCCTCCCAAAAGGAGTGATTAGGGTACCTAGATTCCACACAGATGGGACAGGCATCCCAAGTGACATTGAGGACATCCTTCTAGAAAGGTTGACTGAGAGACTGGCCCTGGAGGCTAAACTCCTAGATCTAGAAAAAGAGAGAGAAGAATTGGGTCTAGCACCCATAAATGGTGGCAGAAATGTAATACCTAGGGACAGAGAGACTTCTTATGACCCTAACATCCCCAAAGGGATTGTCCCCAAATATGAGGAAGGTGATATCATCAAATGGTTCACACCCTTTGAGAGTGCCTGTGGAATGAGAAAAGTGAAGAAGTCACACTGTGGAGCATTCTTTGGGAACTGTTCACTGGTAACTGCAGGGACAGACTCCTTACCCTTACTTGGGCTGATGCTGAGTCCTATGACCTCATGAAGGGTACCCTGATTGAGGGCTTTTGGACTCACCACTGAGGAATATAGAATTAGTTTCAGGGGGGCTCACAAAACCTCAGTTCAGTCCTGGGTTGACTTCATAGACTACTCAGTAAAAACACTAGATGTCTGGTTGACTGGCAGTGATGTGCATGACTATGCTGGGCTTTACAATCTGTTTATGAAAAAACACATTTTAGGTAATTGCCCTAATGAAAAGTTGCATCAGTATCTGATGGACCTAGATCTAATTTCTCCCCAAGAATTAGGAAAGAAGGCAGAGTACTGGGTCAAGACTAGGGTGACCAAGACTAACACTGGGGGTGACCAGAAGAAAGGGTTTACAAAACCTCCCCAGGGGAAAGTGGGTGATCACTCTAAAGATAAAAATCAAGAGTCTTCTAAAGGCCACCAAAAAACTGCACAGGAGGGTGGGCTTCAGAACTCTTCCTAGTCCAATAGTGGGTACAACGGTAAAAAGGTGGATCCCCCTAAAGGCCTGGTGTCACAACTGTAAGAAGTTAGGACACAGAACTAGCGACTGCCTGTCCCGAAAAGATTGCCCCTAGTCCTCCTCCAGTTAGCACTGGTGTGGCAAGTCTCCAGTTGGGATCAATAGTGTACCCAGAGCAAATCCGGGTTCACACTGAAGCTGTTTTAGTCTCTGAGGGTGGGGTAGATTTAGCCACTCTGACTGTCTGGCCCCCTAATATGAAAATGTACTAGCAGTACCCCTTGAATAAAGGGACTAGGATAGAAGCCCTGGGGGATACAGGTGCCAGTGTCGTCATGGTGAAAGAAACACTGGTTTCCCCTGGACAATACTTGTCTGGAAACGCCTACCCAGTCACCAACTCTGATAGTGTCACAACAGTTTACCCCATGACTGTGGTGACATTAGAATGGGGAGGGGTTACTGGCCTGGACGAGGTAATGGTCTCCCCCAAGATCCCAATTTAATGTCTCTTAGTGAATGATCTGGAGCCCTTAGCATGGGCTGAGGAAGAACGGAAAACCCGTGCAGCCATGCTGGGAATCCCTGAATTGGTGTGTGTGAAAACAAGGGCACAATGCCGAGCACAGGGTGAAAAAGAAGTGTTGGAGCCTGGAAGAATGTCCCAACCTTCCTAGAGGAAAGGTAAGAAGACTAGGGAACCAGCTTCTGAACAGCAAAAAGCTCAGCACCTCTCTCCTCAGGGAGAGGACTTGTCAATCCTGGAGGGAAATGAGCCTATGGCACTTCAACCTTACCAGGTTGAGCTCCTGGGTCCAGGGCAGGGGATCCTCTAGGGAACAGCTGTGCCTTGGACAGAGGACCTGTCCAACTCTTGAAGGGGCCTGAGACAGCAAGCTGCTGCACAGGAAAAGGGAGATGGCAGTGGCACCCACAGGACCTATTGGGAGGAGGAACTCCTTTACACTGATGCCAGAGACCCCAAACCTGGTGCCACTAGGAGGGTGGTAGTGCCTCAGGCATTTATAGAATTCCTCCTCAAATCGGCCCATGACATCCCCCTAGCTTGGCTGGGCATCTTGCACAGACAAAAACCTGGAATAGGCTTGTCAGCCATTTCTACTGGCCAAACATGTCCCAGAAAGTAAAGGGGTTTGTCAGCTCCTGTGTGCTCTGTCAAGTCAGTGGCAAAACAGTTGGACCCCCAAAGGCCCCCTTAAATCCACTACCAGTGGTTGGAGTTTCATTTGAAAGGGTAGGTGTGGACATAGTGGATCCACTGAACCTCCCACAGCATCAGGAAACAAATTCATACTGCAGGGGTGTGGATTTTAATAAAATATATACTTGTCCATGGGGCAGGTTGCTTCATAAATCTACTTGTCCTGTAACAAAATCCACTTGTCCCTTTGGTGCCATGTAGTGCGGCGACAAATTATGGCAGCAATCTCATTATATAAGAGCTCTGATATAGCCTCCCTGATTATGCCAGGGCTAATACCATAGTAGTGTTTGAATACTTGCAATCCCCTTATGTTGCCAAATTTCCGCAGATGTACATACTGGTGCTGAAGGTCGTGGTAAGCAATAGTTCCAGGGTTAGAATACCCTTTTGAGTCTGTGCAAACCCACTAACTTGCATGTTTTAAGAGTTTTCAACAACTAATCTTTTCCTATACTGAGAAATGTTGGAAATTTACTCCTGACAATGGCAGACGTAAACCTTCTCCCAGAGTTGAGAAAAAAGTAGTTGGAGGAAAAGTGAACTTGCAAACACTCAGATTTTCGCATGAGCAAATCTACACATGCAAATTTACTCATCCTAAAATGCACTTCACAAATATTTTCTAGGAGTACTATTTCTTGTTCTACTTCTGTAAATTCTTGGGAATTCATGAAAGCCGTATAGCTGCACTTAATGCAAGGACATATACCATGGGTGCACTTTTGAGACTTTCTTTAATAATTGGGCCCCTAATTTGGTCTGGCGTTGCTTTAATTAAAATTCTGTCTCTCTCTGTATCGGCTGGCTTCACTGTGAGTGAAAGCATTCTGCTGTTTCACAAGGAGCATATCGGCACACAAAGTAGTTTTGTTCAGTGCCAGTAACTACTGTGGCAGTGTGTGCTTTTTTAGACCAATTTTTTTTTGCTTTTGCCAATGTTTGTTATAATGGTGAGGGCCCAGCAGCTCCCACACCAATAAGGTTTTACAAAAACCATGCCAAAACAATTCACACATTGACAAAACTAAAAAGCTGACCACTAATTTCAGACCTACTGAAACCGGTGACAATCATTTTCCATTATGAATATTTTTGGGAAATACTAGCGTGCATCAACACATGTTACTAAATGATGCTACAAAGAAATGGTACCTGAAATCTTATAGTAAGGGCCCTCCAAGACAAATGGAGTGGTCCTTACTCTATCCTAGATAAGAAAAGTGAGGTCACCGACTTGGTGGACCTGGGCACTAGCAGGACCCCCAAGAGGGTGATCCATGTGAACTGCCTCAAACATTTTCAGGACAGGGCTGATGTAACCATGATGATGGTTACTGATGAGGATCAGGAGACAGAGAGTAAACCTCTCCCGGGCCTCCTCTCTTACAGTCCAGCAGATGGGTTAGTTGATGGAGTTGTCTACTGAGGCACCCTCTTTTCCCAACAGCAGACCGAATGCAGGCAAGTCCTGCAGCAGTATGCTGAGCTCTTCTCCTTAACCCCTGGACAGACACACTGGTGTACCCATGATGTGGACACTGGGGACGGCTTGCCTGGCAAAACAAAGATCTATCGGCAGTCTGACCAAGTTAAGGAGAGCATCAAGGATGAAGTGAGCAAGATGCTGCAGTTAGGGGTTTTTGAACACTCTGAGAGTCCCTGGGCCAGCCCAGTGGTCTTAGTCCCCAAGCCTCAACCACAGTGTGGAAAGAGATAAATTAGGTTTTGTGTGGACTACAGAGGTCTTAAGGCTGTCACTAAGACAGATGATCACCCTATACCCAGGGCTGATGAGTTGATAGACAATTTGGGTGCAGCCAAATTACTCAGTACCTTTGACTTAACTGCAGGGTACTGGCAGATTTGCTTGGTGCCAGGAGCTAAAGAAAAGACAGCATTCGCCACACAAGTTGGATATTATCAGTTCACTCTTATGCTCTTTGGCTTAAAGAATGCCTCTGCCACCTTCCAAAGGTTGTTGAATCAAGTCCTTGCTTGGTTGGAGGCCTTTAGTGCAGTATATCTTGATGATATTGCTTTCGTTAGCTCCTCCTGGCAGGATCACCTGGTCCACCTGAGGAGGATGTTAGAGGCCCTGCAATCTGCAAGCCTAACTATCAAGGCATCCAAATGCCAGATAGGGCAGGGTACTTCTGTATACTTGGGCCACCTTGTAGGTGGAGGCCAAGTACAACCCTTATAACCCACGATCCGGACAATTCTAGACTAGGAAGCTCCAACAACATAGACCCAAGTCAGGGCATTCCTTGGCTTGACTGGGTATTATAGGAGGTTTGTGAAGGGGTATGGATCTATCGTGACCCCTCTCACAGAAATCACCTCCAAGAAGATGCCCAAGAAAGTGAACTGGACAGTTAGTTGTCAAAAGGCTTTTGACACTCTGAAAGAGGCAATGTGCTCAGCACCAATTCTCAAAGCTCCAGACTGCTCTAAGCAGTTCATTGTGCAGACTGAGGCCTCTGAGCTAGGGATAGGAGCAGTCCTATCCCAAACCAACAATGATGGCCAAAACCAGCCTGTTGGTTTTATTACCAGGAGGTTATTCCCCAGGGAACAGTGTTGGAGTGCCACTGAGAGGGAGCCCTTTGCTGTGGTTTGGTCTCTGAAGAAGTTGAGACGGTACCTGTTTGGTACTCACTACCTTATTCAAACTGACCACAGACCTCTCAGATGGCTAATGCAGATGAAGGGTGAGAACCCAAAACTTTTGAGTTGGTCCATCTCCCTACAGGGAATGGACTATACAGTGGAACACAGACCTTGGACTGTCTATGTCAATGCAGATGGACTTTCCAGGTTCTTCCACTTAGACAATGAAGACTCTCTTAGGAAAGGTTAGTCTCATCCTTTTTCGTTTGGGGAGGGGGTTTGTGTAGGAAAGTGCCCATTTTGCAAGGTTACTCCCTACTTTTTGCCTGATATCTTATGCACTTTGACTTTAATATGCACTGGGTCCCTGCTAATCAGGTTCCCAGTGCATGTGTTCTTTCCCAAAACTGTACATTTGTTTCCACAATTGGCACACCTCTGGTCCACCTATAAGTCCCTTGTAAAATGTACCACTGGTACCAAAGGCCTGGTGACCAGGGAGGGTGTCCAAGGGCTGCAGTGTGTATTGTGCCACTCTAAGAGACCCCTCACCAAACACATGCACACTGCCACTGCGGCCTACCGTGTTTTGGTGCAGACATAAGTTAAGAGTCGACATGGCACACATCCCTGTGTGTCATACCCACAAACACTGCCTGTGGCATAGGTAAGTCACACCTCTAGCAGGCCTCACAGCGCTAAGGAAGGGTACACTACACCACAGGTGAGGGCATAGCTGCATGAGCAATATGCCCCTACAGTGTTTCAAGTCCATTCTTAGACATTGTAAGTGCAGTAAAGTCATATTGAGTACATGGTCTGGACATTTGTCATAACGACTCCAAAGCTCTAGTTGGCTTTACTCAATGCTAAGAAGTTTGGTATTAAACTTCTCAGCACAATAAATCCACACTGATGTCAGTGTTGGATTTATTACAAAATGCACTCAGAGGACATCTTAGAGCTGCCCCCTGTAAAACGACCAACTCCCTTGTGTCCAGCTGACTGGTGCACCAGCCTGCCACACACAGACATGTTTCTGACTCCATGATGTGGGAGCCCTTGTGCTCTTGTGGGTCAGGGACAAAGGCTGCTTTGGGTGGAGGTGCTTCACACCTACCCCCAAGCAGGAACAGCATTCAGGGCAGTGAGCCTCAAAGGCTTCCTGCCCTTTGATATGCATGCTAGCCAGGGCCTCTCAGGCTAGTAGAGGTACTTGCCCCGGTGACCAAGGTCCACTTTTGGAGGCAAGGTCGGTGGGAAAATTAGTAGTCAAGAGAGGTGGATCCCCTCTCTGCTAGGACAACCCCTAAGACGTCCTGGACCGAGGTGACCATCTCCTTGAATGGAAGGACTTTAACCAATAGGATTAGACATGCCCCCTCCCCAAAGGGAGGGGACATACTGAGGGTGTAGTCACCATAAAAGGTAAGTAGCCCATTGGCTACTACCTGCTTGTACCAGTAACGCCCCTAAATTCAGTATTTAGGGGCACCCCTGAACCTTGATCCTTAGATTCCTGCGCCCTAAGTAGAAGAGGACAAAGAAGACACCATGCTGCCGAGCCTGAAGACGACTACTGATTTGCCCCCAGCCCTATCGATTTGCCTCATGCTAAAAGACCCTGCGAAGAAGGCAACGCCTGTCCTGTTCCCAGCGACTTCCAGAACTTGAGGAAGACTGCCCACGCTTCAACAAAGGCCAGATCTCCCGAAGACAGCGGCCCTGTCCAGAAGAATCCAACTACCAGGGCTCTTGATCCAGCTGTAACCGCGATCCCTGCCCACTCTGCACCGGACACCCACGGGCCAAGTCTGAGGGGCTCTCCTGTCCAGTGAAGTCTCCCCAGCAATCCTGACCTCGAATCCAGCGCTGGCTTACCTCTCCTCGACTCCACAAAGACGCCTGTAGCCTCATCTTTAAGGGCCTCCCTGTGTGATTAAGTACATTCATAAACTTTTCACTGAACAAATCGGGAACCTTTTTGAGTGCGACATCGCATCTTATCCTCCACGATCCTGAGAAACATAGTGCCTCATTGCCAGTTCACATCTAAACTACATTACCCATAAGGCAGCATTATTAGACATTTCCTCCCCCAAGTGGCTCTACAAACTGCTACCAAAAATATCCGCACTTTAACACTTCCTATATTAACATTAAGAGCTCTCTTGGCCCTTGCGCAGACATCAAGCACGTTTGTTGCTGAGACTATTAGCCAAAGGAAATTGTAACCAATCAGACCACATGCGGGAGGGCAAACAAGAAAGTCCCACCCTCTAAATCAACTTTCTGTTCTAGGGCAAATAAAACAGCGACAGCACATGTCTTAAGAATCCCATAAGGCAGTATTACAAGCTGCAATGCTGGCCTCATGGAACTGAAACGCCGCATAGATTCCAGGTTACCTAACCAAATCAATTTTTCCTAAAGCTCTCTCATTTTGCACTTTTATCCTTATAGAGGCACACAAATGCACCTTTGGTAATTTTCCAGGAATACGCTATACGTCAGCTTTTCTGCACTTTTTTCTTCTTTTATAACCTGGAAGTTCATTCTGGCTTGTGATACTTTACGTCTACCGACAACAGGAAGCCAGCACTGCGAAACGCATTACAACATCTAAATCACATTAAGCAAGAAATATAACTTTTTAACATTTGTTTCTATAACGTGTAAGCCTATGTATATTTTTGCCTTTGCATAATAAGTAAGCCTTTAACTCCTTCCTTCTTTTCTCTTTGTCCTCCACAGCAATAGACCAAATTAAGGCCTATTACCACATGTCCATAACACACATTAAATACAACCTGTTGCCCTAATAGGGTGAGCGAATCCACTCACCTTACATAGAACATGCACAGCCCCTCAACATTTGAGATGGCTAGATCCTTTGATCCTGAAGAAAGCCATCCGACCCTTTTGGGCGACACAGGCTGAAACATGTTGACCGACCACTCACCAGGTGCTCTGGACCTATAATTATCCAATTAAGCACCGCCCACTTTTTTAACCTTATCCCTCCCCTGTGAAAATAAAAATAAACTACACAGGAGAGAAGATATTTTTAATAATCTTTTTATTATTCCAACACTCTTCCCACTCACGATTGTTGCACACCAGACAGTCTCCCTCCTGGTGGAGGATGATGAACACTTGGAGAACAGGACACTCAGGTGCCAAGACCCTATGATGATTCATCCCACTTAATCAAATAAACAGAGAACCAAGATATACTGCTGCTGTGACAGTGTGGCTGAGGGTCCTCATCAGAAAATTTCCAAGAGACTCTGTAAAACAACCTAAGGGATTCATTCTTTTTGATTATTTAAGTACTTGCCAGAGACCTCACCATCTCCACAATCCATCTTTCAGGCGCACTTAATGTCCAGGCAGACTCCCTCAGTCACACCTTCGCCAAAACGCACACCTGGGTACTAAACAACGAAGTCGCTCAGGAACTTTTCCAACAGTGGGGATCACCACAAATCAACCTGTTTGCAGACGCAGCAAACGCAAAATGCCACGTCCAGATTTCTCCAACCAGTTTCCACAGGGAATGCTCTTTTGATCATTTGGTCAGAGACATTTATGTTTGCTTTTTCTCCCATAACTCTCATTCCCATGGTCATCAACAAGTTTAACAGAGCCAAAACCAGGATGATCCTGATCGCTCCGGAGTGGCCTTGCCAATGGTGGTATCCAGACCTTCTTCACCTGTCCGAAACACCACACAGGAGGTTGCAATGCAGACTGGATCTCCTCTCCAAGCTAGAAGGGAAGCTCTTCCACCCCAACCTTCCCTGTCTGAGCTTGACAGCATGGCTCCTGAATTCCTGCAATATGGACACGTAGGGTTTTCTCAATACGGCATGGACATCTTGAAAGAATCCAGAAGGCCGTCTACCAGGAAATCCTACTCTTTCAAATGGAAGCGTTTCTAATTATGGTGCATTAGCAATGCTCATCATCCTATTCTAGGTCAAAAACAGGTGATCTTGCCTTATTTGTTGTACCTAGCCAAATCTTGTCTCCAATTCACATCCATAAAAGTACATTTGGCGGCCATTACAGCCTACAGAACGTCACCCACAGAGGTTTCCTTTTTCCAAATACCTGTAGTCAAGGACTTCCTTGAGGGTTTAAAAAAGGTTTTTCCAATCATAAGGTCGCCCTCTACTTCATGATAGCTTAATGTGGTTCTCTTTAAATTAATGGGCCCTCCTTTTGAACCCATACACAAGGTGTCTTTACAACACCGCTCCTGGAAGACCTCTTTCTTATCAGCATGCAGAGTCAGTGAAATACTGGCTCTTTATACAAAGGAACCTTATCTAATTTTCCACTCCAACAGGGTGGTTATGAGGACACATCCTAGTTTTTTGCCCAAGGTCATTTCTGATTTTCATATCAATCAAACCATTAGTCTCCCGACGTTTTTCCCCAACCCTTCCACACCACCAGAAATGGCCTTAAACTCCCTAGATCTTAAAAGGGTTCTGACGTTTTACCTTGACAAAGCTAAACACATAAGACAATCTGACCATTTGTTTGTTAACTATGGTCCAAAGCAGACTGGTCTAGTCTCTTCCAAGCAATCTATCTCCAGGTGGATAGTATCTAGCATCTCCCTTGCTTTCCAGTTAGCCAACAAACGCATTCCTTGTAGGCCTAAAGCTCATTCTACAACAGGTAAGGCTACCACTGCTGCCCTACTGCGAAATGTACCCATTTCAGAAATTTGTAAGGCTGCCACGCCACATGGCGATCGGTGCACACCTTCGCTCGCCATTACTGCTTAGACTCAGACACTCAGGCAGATGCTCAAGTGGGGCAGGCTTCATTAAGGAATTTGTTTGGATAATGGAGTCTTAGGGCCATATGTATCAAGCCCATTTCCCATTCGCAAACGGGCCGATTCTCAGAATCGGCCCGTTTGCGACTGGAACAAGCCTTTTGGGATGTATCATCCCAAAGGCATTCGCAAAATAGAGAATCGCAAAATTGCGATTCTCTATTTTGTAAATGCATTTAAGGAATTGCAAATTGCGATTCCTTAAATGAAATGTATGAAGCACCTAAGTTGTGCGATTATGGCTTAAGGAATCGCAAATTACCACCAACTACAGGTTGGTGGTAACTTACGATTTCTTTGAGAAATGCATTTTTTTGCATTTTTCAAAGTGGCATGTGGCGCACATACATGCCCTTAGGGCATGTATGTGTGCCACATGTGCACCCATGCTCATTTCAGGGGTGCAACAGGGTGTCCTTTGGACACCCTTGCAACCTTGAAATTGCATTCTCAATTTGCGATTCTCTAATTGCTAATCGCAAATTGAGAATGTCCTCCCATTCATTCCTATGGGCCTCTAGGCCCTTAGGAATGAATGGGGAGGGTTTCCTTAACTGCGATTCGCAATTTGCGAATCGCAATTAAGGAATATGTAGGATTCGCAAATTTTCTTGCGAATCCTACATACATCTCGTTTGCGATTCTCAAATAGCGATTCTCAAAAATTCGCTATTTGAGAATCGCAAACACAAACTATGATACATATGGCCCTTAGTCCCTTATAGCTAGCTTGTATTCGACCCAAAGCCAGGAAATTGACCTATCTTGGCGAGTGGCGAGGTGACGCGGTTGTGGGCGGAGCTGCGGAGCTTCGGAGTTGCGAGCAGTAGGGCGTTGGTGCGGAGGAGCTGCGGGAGCCGAGAACCCAGAAGTCGAGAGCCGCGGTTCTGGACGTAGAGAAGCGGTGGATCCGTGACATCTGGCGGGCGACAGCGGTGAGCGGGAATCTGGGAGTCGGGTGAGCGTGAGCGGGGAGAGCTGGGCAGAACTTGCAGTGTCGGTGTCGACCGCCCCTCCCCCGCCTGACCCCACCCCGCTCTGTCAGAAAGAACCCCAAAACTCAAACCTGCTCAAACCGCCAGATTTTCACCATCTACACCAGTTGGTCCCCCGCCGGAAAAGATCCCCGCAGGACTGCAGGACCGTAGACAGGGAGACAGCCGGGGACTGGGAGACAGAGGGGACTGAGCCTGTTGCAGACGGTTCGTGGCAAGCGCGGCTGCCCTTTAGCAGGCGGCCGCAGCAAGTGTGTGCCCTTGGTGTCTTGCAGAGGCGGCCTGACTAGTACAGGTGCAGCCTGCAACCCAGCCCTGAGTGCCCCGCTTGCCCCTCCCTCCACTTCAGCCCCCCCCCTTTGCTCACTCCAACCACCTCCTCCAACCACCTGTATAAAACCCACGCATCATCTACGCATCATCCTGGCCATAGCCACAACGTTGGTCGGTTCCGCAGTGCCCCCAATCTGCCACGGATAAATCACAGCCTCATTTCATCTCTTCGCTGCACAGCTTATAGCCAACGGCCATCAATTATCAGCACTACGACTAACACATAGAAAGGACAAAGCAGATACGGCGTGGGCAGGTGTCGCCAATGCCAGGCAGTTTTTTTGGGAAGTTTATAGTTGTCCTGATTGTCCAGCAGTTCTAGCAACTTGGCTACTCAAGCGTCTTCAGGTATCAGCAGGCCCACAATTAACAACTAATCGGTGAAAACCCGTTAAACAATTAAACAATTAATAATTACAGCAAGAGCTTAAGTCTAATGACTCTTATCAACTAACCTATCAATCAATTTCATTAACCCCACCAACCAACCAACCAACTTTGCCAATCACCTAACCAACTATCAGAAAGATGCGCAGCCCTCCCACTAGTAAAAAACCTTAAGGATGAGATTGGGGCGGGTAAGGAAAGCTCCAGCAAGGCCCACCAAAAAAAGCGCAAAGATGAAGGATCCTTGTGAACACCCGGCAATATTCCCAGTGGTGCCCACGCAGCCTCAATCACTTGCAAATTTAAAAACAGTTTCTGACTCAGGGCACGTACATGTACATTTGACCACCGAAGAGTCAAAGCTTGGCCCAACAGAACCAATAAAACCCACAATAAAAAAGGTTTAATTAAGGGACTATTTCAGGACTTCAGTACCGGCGATAGCCCGGAGGAAAGAAACCAGTCCGCTGGACAAGTTGCAGGCACCTTCCTTAGCGAACACAGTGAACACAGTGGTATTGCCACATCAAATTATGGTTCAGCCCCAGATCCACGGGGCTGCTGGTGGGCTTGATAATTCGATTCTAACAAGTTCTCCAGTAATAACAGAATCCCTTTGCAAAGAAGCCTTAGAAGCTCTAGATGATAGTCGATCGCACCAGGCTTTTTACCAACTGCCAGTCCAGCATCTAGCTCAAATTGAACAAGCTTCTCCTCATGTAACCATTTCCAAAGATGTCCATCTGCCAACTTTTCAGCTAGCTTCGAACCCAAGTCCGTTTTCTCCACCTGCATTAAATTCCTCAATTGTATCTAAATCTGACTATCAAACAAAGAGCCCCAAAGTTCTGTTACCACAGGTCATGACCTATTTACGAGCCCCTTCCAGTAATTTAGATCAGTCAGTGCCGGAAAGTTTTCTAGCAAAAGCCGATCAAGGGGACCAAGGTGATCCAATGGTTAACTTAGAAGGGTCTAACGAGAACGCAATCTACACTTCCTTAGATCTATCGTTCTTTATCACCGAACCCAATAAGTCTGTATTGCAGGAAAAATCTCCATCAACTAACCTCAAAGATCTATGGTCTCAATTATTGCAAACTCTCCAAACAACGGCAGCAGCACTAACATACCACTCGGATAAGATGGACCTACAGGTGCATCGTTTAAACACACTTGCGGTGTATACAGCCGGGATCGATCAAAAACTAGAGGCACTTAATTCACTCATCATAAAAGCCCAATCCCAAACCCAACTGGTCCAATCAGTATGCTGCTGCTCCCCCATAATTGACTCCTTATCATCCTTGCCTCAATTTCTTTCTGCAGTCCTAACGGAAATAAAGAAGCTTCCAATGCCGGGTTCATTGGACCCTCTACCCCAGGCTCTGTGCTTGGTACAGGGTCCAATCCCCCCGGAAGTCCAACTTCGATCTTTTTCCCCGCACTCTACGGAGCCAGTGGACGGAAAGGCAATTCCCATTGAACCATCTAACCATTATAACATGCACCGGCTGTTGAAACGGGAAAAAAAAAGACAGCGGAAGAGTCGGAACAAACAAATAACAGAAACTAAAATCTCAAGTGCCAGTAATCCTCTAACGACCAACTCAGAGCTTTCACGGGAAGAGCCATCGATGCCAGCAATGACAGGAGAACAGCCGAGCCTGCAATTAATACCGCATCAACTGGTCTCACAGACAGAATCTTTACACCAGATCAGTCAACCGTCAGGGCCACCTCAAGATTCGGGGCTCCCTTTGCAGTTACCAACTCAAGCAAAATCCGGCCTCAATCAACTTCCAATAGCGCGGTCAGCAATCGAAGAAAGGCAACAGGTACCGTAACCTTTCAGGTGTCAGCTTCAGATGCTAGCCCCATTTGCCCTTCTATAGTAGAGGACATCAATTCGCGTCCACAGCGCATAGTTACGGAGTTTGGTCGCTTGAATCCCACGAATTTATCAAGCTGTCAACAGTTGGTGGCCACAAGCAAAAGATCCTTCGCCTTACCTTTAATTACTTACCACAGTGAATCGTCCCTTCCATCGTTCGCCACACTCTCATCGAAGCCGCCTCGTGAAGAAACACCAAAGCAAATAAAGCTGGCAATGACTAACGAGGTTCCTAAGTATCCAATTAACAGCCAAGGTACCAAACTGCTGCTAACTCCAGAATACACCACTAGAGGCTCCCACGACATCCTTAATCGAGGGAATATACTTAGACTCTTCAAATCACTCCCAGACTTAAGTAACTTGTAATCGAAAGACATAATCGCCATTGAATTCATCCCAATCACAGGATCCAAAACGGGTGAAGCAATGCAAGTAACACTGGCATTCCCGGCAATCCGGGATCTGGTTCTGACAAAAACTGATCAATTTAAATCCTGGGGTATAACAACTACAACGCCAAGCGCTCCTCGCTACCCTTCAATACTGGAAAACAATCAGGCTCGTATCCCTAGCACCACCCTGGCTCCCTTTTCAGTGTTGAAGTCCGCGAGAAGCCGCTCACCAACAGAAACCCCAGAGTCTACAACTAATCAGCGAAACCCCGAGGGTGCAGATTGGTCATGGTTACCAGGGGCCTTATCCAGAAACCGGAATGATTGAACCATCTCCAATCACGGTCTAACAATATGCTCCTGGAACATTAATGGATTTGGGCAGGAAAAACAATCCGCCGCCACTCTTGGCTTTTTAAAAGAATATGACATCCTTCTTTTACAGGAAACTTGGGCAGTAGATAGTTTCCCCATAGTAGGCTACTTGGAATTCACGACATTCGCCTTAAGACAGTCCAAGTTTGGTAGGCCGAGTGGCGGCCTTTCGGTATACGCATCAACAAAATTATCCCAACACATCAAACAAATTAAATTCGAAGAGGACTGGCTCTCTGGAATTATGTTGGGAAGCTCATCCACGGATACCCAGCTGCTCCTCCTCAACGTCTATATCTCTCCTTGTACCACCAAGAAAAAATCTAAAATGGACTGTTTGATTAACACCATTTGCAATTTACTTAGCGAGCACGGCAGCATACCCAGCATTATTTCAGGAGATTTTATCACCAACCTCTACCTTAATTCTGCTGAGGACATTGGGCTTGATCCTCCAAAGGTTCCTTTACATTTTGTTCCACAGTTGATTCCTGCAGGAAACAAACCTTCGACATTGGGCGAGTATGTAGTAATGCAGCTTAGAAGCGTAGGATTCACCGTACTGAATGGGCGTTTTCCCACAGACACACCTCCTGCCTGGACTCGGTCAGATGGCCGAACCCACTCCTTTTTGGACTTCACCCTAGGGAGCAGAGAAATATTGCCTCTGATCGAGAGTTATCTCACCGCACCACAAGGTGAGAGCGATCATCGGGCACAAATCATAACATTATTCGCTCCCACTCCACGCTACCAGGAATTCGCCCATACCCACTCAGGCTGCCACACAGAGAATTTAAAGCGGTTAAAGTGGTCGGACGCTGCGGCTCTTTCCTTGGTGGAAAAAAGGAGAGCTTTATTACATCAATCTTTGGAGTCAAATACCTCCGTTGTCAGTGGCTGGACCTCCCTCATAAACCAATTATTCGAAGAATTGCCATCTAGGAGGAGCCCTAGGCAACAAATCTTTCAATTTCGTATTTCAAAAGCCACAAAGAAATTAAAAGCTCACAGAAACCGAGCACTTTGTCTGTCGAGGAAGAACCCCAGTAACAAAAACAAATTTAATAACTATAAGCAAGCCCAAGCAGCTTTTAAGATCGCAATACGAAGGGAAAAACAAGCGTCTTCGGATCAATTTTGGCTGAAGCTTATTCACGAAAGCAAAAATCCTAATTCGAAGCAATTCTGGTCCCTTGTAAATAGGGGCTTACAAAGCAGAAGTGGTCATGGCAGTGCAAACATCAGCGGAGACGAATGGAGTAAGTTTTTATCACTTCATTTTGGGGACCGCAACAAAAAAGATGTTTATCTTAAACCTCTTAGTCCGGTCAATTTCACGATTTCATCTCTGGAACTGGAGAGCCCAAGACGATTTGATTTCAGTCACCTCGCTAATAAAGTGACAGAAGAACTAACACACAAGGACCCAGCGAAAAAGAACGACATAACTTTAAAGACCATGGTGACATCAGACGACTTAAAAAACAAGATCTCGCGCTTCATAAGGAAAGCCAGAGCTGAAGGAGCCCCAGGCCAAATGGTCTCCCCCAGGCCATGTTTAAATCCGACGTCAACTTATGGTCAGCATACCTGACCCCCCTGCTTCTTTACTGCAGACTAAATAACACCGTTCCAGAGTCCTGGAGAGGTGCTATCATTCACCCAATCTATAAAAGTGGGAAGAGAAATGAGCCCAAAAATTACCGAATGATAGCACTTCTCGACATCCAGTCCAAGTATTACGCAAGCATCTTACTGGAAGAGCTGCAGGCCTGGGTCAAAACAACCGCACGCCTTCCTTTTAACCAGATGGGCTTCGTGGCTAACTCTGGCACTACAACCAACTTGCTAACATTAACAGTTCTGATGGAGAAAGCGACAGTCCAACAAACCCAGCTGCACTGTTGCTTCGTAGACTTTAAAGCGGCCTTCGATCGCGTGCCCAGGAGCCTGTTATGGCAGAAATTAGAATCCTGGGGCATACCCCCGACTCTTCTACACGCTATAGTCCAACTCCACACGGAAACATGGATCAGAATCAAGCTGGGTGAAGGCTCTCACGTCTCCGGGAAGATTGGAACCGAAACCGGTGTCAAACAAGGCTGTGTGTTGGCCCCACTTCTCTTTAATCTGTTTATATCAGACCTATCCCCAGCACTTAATAGTGTTAACTGCCATCCTCCTCAACTAGATGGAACCCGCATCAGCAATTTGCTGTATGCTGATGACTTGGTGCTGTTAAGTCATACAAAAGTGGGTCTACAGAGGTTACTAGACGAACTGCTTCCCTACACTACAAGAAACTGTTTAGAACTGAACTTGTCAAAAACCAAAACAATATCTTTCGGGAAGCAAAAGAGGTCACGAGAAGGGTGGTACTTTAACAACGCAAAGCTCGAATCAACATCTAGTTATAAATACTTGGGCATCTTTCTCTACCCCAGATGTACATTTGCCAAGCACAAAGAAGCATTAAAGATCAAAGCCCTGTCGTTAGAGGCTGCCGCCGTAAAACTGTCAAAACAGCTACTTGGCCCGAGCCTAACCCCTATGCTGAAAGTGATGAAGGCGAAGGTAACTAATTCTCTGACGTACGGGCATGAGATCACGAAGGGCACAACCAGCACTTTAATAAACAAATTAACAATCAAAAATTTTAAACAAGCTTTTTGGTTGCCAAAACTTGCTTCGCCGGCCCAAGTTAGACTTGAACTGGGCCTACTAGATCATCATGGCGTAGAGGCCGGCGCGTTTATAAAGCTTTGTCATAAACTGCGCCGTGCTCGGGAGGGTTCCTTGGAGGCCCAACTATGGCAGGAAATACTGAAAAATCAGACTAGCCAAAAGCATCGGCAACACCTGGATCGCAGCTTACAGTTACTAGGAGTAAAATATCTCTGGGGAACAAACTCCACCTACCTGGTGTTAAAGGTCACCATTAAAAAGACTGTTAGATTGTGGTCCTTTCATTCAGACAGGGCAATACTGTCAAAAAGGAAACACACTTGGGCTGTAATCTCTAACTTTAAACTAGGAGTCGAGCTGCCTTACTTATCAAGCACATTTGCAATTTACTGGAAACAAAAGTTTTTAGCTCTGAGGATGGGCGACTGGCCTTTTTTAAAGAACCTTCCTGAATGGCACCGTCCAGGCAGTAGTATTAAATGTAGGTTGTGTGGTTATCACTCCGAAGCAATGGAACACATCGTCTGTGTATGCCCCGCAATGCTCACAGTCAGACGGTCATTATTGCGGGAACAATGGATTAGGTTGGGAGTTCGATCTTGCCGTCAGGCAATAATGGCTGCTTTAAACCCAGATAACATCAAGCTGAACATTGGGCTTACTAAATTTGTTTATAAAGTGTCAAAACTACTGGAAGCCACTACTGCCGCCAAACCTTCTTCACCTTAGTATGGCGGCATCGAGTCAATAGGCTCAACAATCGAACTATAGACTGTAACAACAGCAAATCAGACCAAGGCTCTCCAGTTGAACATTATTAGCTCATAACGCTCTCTAGGTTTTACGAATTAGTTGTTTTTTAAATTGTAATGTTTAAACCAAACAATAAAGTTATTATTATTATTATTATTATTATCGTCCGCAGGCATGGGGGATGGACTTGCTAGTCTATTCAGTGCTTATGACTATTGATGAGTATCCCCTGGAAGAGAAGGATAAGTTACTTACCTGTAAGCCTAGTTCTCTTCTATGGTAATACACATCAAAGTCATAAGCAACCCTCCCTCCGCCCCTCCGGACGAAAACATAATACAGAACTTGTGATATGGATTTATCTTCAAATGTTTTCATATTCCATGAGAAAAGACCTGACCTAACTGTTAACTGTGGGGCATAATGGGATTGAGGAGGTCTTAAAGGCCCGGGCCAGTTTTATCTGTTATATTTTCAATGCAGTCTATTGACTAGCAATGCCTTTGTATTTTCTAGCCTTTTTCCTTTCAAATAAAGGAAATGTTTGGCAATTGAATGTGTTCATATTCTGTGTGCCAGAAATGTTAAAGATATATGGTTATTTTAAATGAAAAATTCAATGCAATTGAGGCATTTTTAGCCTATATTTATTGGGCTGCATGTTTATATATAAATATATATAAATAAATGTGTGGGTTATATATATATATATATATATATATATATATATATATATATATATATATATATATATATATATATATATATATATAATATAGCAGAAAAACATACTGAAGCCTCAACTCGATGAAAAAGCTGACATTTAATTTTCCAAATGAAGCTGGCAGCACATTCTGACGCGTTTCGACTGAGAAACTTGCCTTGATCACAGCTGAGCAAGTTTGAAGTGCACATTTATATAGTAGTAAACACGTGACCAGTGGTAAATCCTACTGCTCCCACAATGCACCAACCAGTATTTCTGAAGGCCACGGGAATAAGTATCATGCTCAATAGCGTCTAAACCCCACAGTCTTCTATAGATAAAATGCATGAAGTGCTAGGAAAGCTCGCTCAATGAGTAATTCTTTGATGAGCAGTAGCCCCGAAATAAGAGCCAATAAATCCTGGTTAAGTTCTAGGAAGGGGTTTGTAAGATGTACGTCATGCAGAGCATGTAAATATGGGGTCAGTAAATCTACATACATAACCCCTTTTAGGTCGGACCCGGTGCCTATCAACAAAATGCTTACCTGTAAAACGGAATTTGCAGTGTATGTGATGGAGTGTTCTTGTGGCCTGCAGTACGTGGGAAGCACCAAGCTGCAGGTCCACAAGAGAATACTCCAGCACATGAGGGCCATCACTAACAACGATGCAACCTACCCGGTTGCAAGACACTTTAAGGATTCCCACAGCAGTAATTTGGATAATTTCAAATATTTTGTCGTGGATGCTGTCCCCCCACTTAGACGGGGAGGCAACCGGGAAGCCCTTTTAAGGAAATTAGAAACGAGGTATATACTGGAGCTGAATTGTAAAACGTAAAACGCCACAGGGCCTCAACTCCAGTGATTTTTTTTTTACCTGCCTCTGAAGCCTCTGAAAGCTCTGACAGTCACATTTATGAATATGCTCCTATTACTTCCTCTACAATGTTTTTAATCTTCACTTATTTAGTATTGGCACTATTGCACTTTTTAAACCAATTTTGGTTTCAGCACTAGCACTTTACTTGTTAGACATAGGGCAAGTCAAGGCCCACTTGGGCAGAATTGTTTTAACAATTGCACATGATTTTAACAGCAACTACCTCTGTACAATATATGTTGTGAGGGTCAAAATTGGCATCAGAGTCTATTTAACTGGTTTAAGACATGGTTTTATATAAAAATATGCATTATGCTAGTTTTTTAACATCTCGTGTATCAGTGATATTTTTTAGCTCTATTTTTGCATTTTTTGAATTTTAATTATGCATTGCCTTTTTAAATATTTATGGATTTATAAATATTTATTTAACTTGTCTGTTATGAAAAGAAATCATTATGACTATTAAGTGTGCAACTGTTGATATATTACAACGTTGAAGTGACTAGAATCACTTCTCTATGTCTATGATTACCTTATTTTCAAGTCACGAGTTTTTGAGCACTTGCACTTTAAAAATGTGAAGCTACTCCTCATGCACGTCATGTGATCAAGGCCTCCTGAAGGTCGAAACGCGTTATGGCGGTGGTGCAGGGCATTCAATAAAATTCTAAAGCACCAAATATTGGGTCCGCATTCGTCAGTTCCTGAACCAAAGGAGTGTTGTATGGCGTAGTAAGCATTAATATATATATATATATATATATATATATATATATATATATATATATATATATGTTTTAGAGTACTTTGTACTTTTTAAATCTTAAATTTACATATATATTGTATATGTTATGTGCTCCGGGGTCCTCGCACGTGGGTGGGCGGGACTATTCAGTTCTTATGACTTTGATGAGTATTCCCCTGGAAGAGAACTAGGATTACAAGTAAGTTACTTATCCTTTCCTAGATGTTATGAAATGTGCCTAAAGAATGGGGTTATCCAGTGCTTAATTTGAGCTGGTGGTTGCAGGTGGGGACCACCAGCAGTCAATTTTTGGGGACCAGCACTTATTTTTCCACATCGGACTTTAACCCAGAGCAAGAGAGAGAGAATGACACAAAACGGGGGAAGAAAGAGGAATAAAAAGACATAAATGTGACAAAGGGGAAAGGAGGGAAGGAAAAGAACTTGCAGGAGTGAGTTAAAGAGAAAAGGAGTGTCTGGTGGTGGATGAAAGAAGCATGAGGAGAAATCAAGACTACTCAGCCTTAGTATTTGGCACCTCCAATATCTGTACCACTGGTCTTGGGCTTCTGAGCAAAAGTCTGGGCTCCTGGCACTTATTATTTTACAAATTGAGCACTGGCCCGTTATCCCAAACATAAATTACTGAAAAGTGCTAAATGTTTCATTTAAGCAGAATGCTGATCAAAGCAGGTAGCATGAATGGATATGGTGCGAGAGACCTTTTTTTAATTTCAAGATACATTTTATTAGGGTTTTACAAGAGTAAAGTACAGGTACAGTAAAGATATAAAGAGGAAAGAAAACCAAGTTTCATAAAAGATATTTCAAATCAATACTATAGTTTTCGGTAGGAAAAACAGCGTTTTCTGTAGATAATGTGTGTAGTTGTGGACAGTATGTTGTAAAGATGTGTGTTTTTAGTGACGTTTGAGCGGAGGATTACGAGGAACTGACTGGTAGGTGGCCATCGGAAATAGGTTACTCTGCTGATCGTATGGTCTAAGATGGGCAGGAGAGGAAACAATAGAGAGAAGGATAGAGAGAAGATAGGCCAGGCAAGAGGGGATTATAAGTAAGTGGTGAGGGAACGGATGTTTAGGGGTGGTAGAGTGTCAGTGAGGAAGAGAGATGTGGGTAGGGAGTGGGTGGTGAGAAGGGAGTGGCAGATACTATTGGTGTGTATTCCCAATAAAAGTGTCTATCTTGGAGCAAATTTTATCTTTTTTCCTTAAGTTAGTCTTTAGAAATGTGTTTAGGGAGTTGTCCGGCCCTCTGGTAAATTGTATCCTTTCCCACCAGGTGTGTGGGCATAGTTTGGAAAGATCTTTCCATTTGGAAAGAATGACTTTGAGACCAGTTGATACAAGAATATCCAAGAGAAGCCGGTCTTCTTTGTTTAGCTTATAGTGCAGGTCAGGGGGAAGGATACCCAGGAAATAGAGACTAGAGTTGGTGTCCATGTCAAGTTAAAAATTTTGTATATGGTTTTACCTATTTTGGGCCAGAAGTTTTTAGAGTAGGTGCATTCTAGTAGTATATGACCGAGGTCTCCTGGTCCTTACTCGCAGCTCCAGCATGTGTCGAAGTTACGGAGGTCTAGTTTAAATAGTTTAGCAGGGGTCCAGTGGGTCATATGCACCACACAATATCTACTCTGAGCTAAAGCAGGTGTGATTTTGGTAGAGGTAAGGTTCGCCCAGTGTGTGGCCAGTGGCTGTAGGGTTGTTAGTGTCATAGAGGAGTGATTCTCATTTGTTTTGTATTGGTTTCTGGGCTATGGCAATCTATGGATTCAATTGCCTTCTCACTCTAAGGAATCAAATGCCTTCTCAGCGCCCAACGCCAAGAGAAGTGCCTGTTCCTGTATATGGAGTCGCCTGGCCAGAATGCTGATCAAAGCAGGTAGCATGAGTTGATATGGTGTGAGAGACTTTAAGCAAAATCAGCACTATACATCTTATTAGATATCAGGCAACAAGACAGTGAGCATTTCCAAATTATTCATGCTATTTTATTACTAGGACAGACACAATTGGTAGGCACAAGAGTGCTGTGGGAAGGGGGGGTTGGGGAATTGGACAAATTGATGTGAACTGATATGGTGCAAATCAAGAGAGACCAAGGACACTCTCCACCATTACAGATGACTAACATATGTATCTGCCTCATCTGATAGTAGTGGCAGGGGAAATTCTTTAAGCATTTTTTTAATCTGTCCCCACTAATTCTCCAGGTTTCTGAGCGTTTGTTTTGGTAGCTCCTGCTCACATATCTTTGACACCAGATCTCAGGGAGACTGAGAGCAAAGCTACATTTGAATGGGGAGTTACTCATTATCTCAGCCTTGTTGGCATTTTTTTTTTTTTTTAAGCAGAATTTTATTGGTTTTCTGGAAGCAATACAAGCAACATCATGGACATCAGAGTATTACAGTTGGGGAGGCAATATGCACTTCAATCATGACCATCAACATTCCTGTGATCCTCCCAGTGAGCTACGAAGGAAGAGTCTCGCCAGGGCCCCAAGGAGCACCCTGCTAAAACCCCGTCAGCCCCCCGTGGGAGCCCAACTCACATCTTCGTTCACTGCCCTGCCTGTTACAGTCCGAAGGGCAGATTCAGTCAAAACCCTCTAAATTCCCAGCCCGCCCCCCTAACCCTTACCCACCCCAACAATACCTCCCTCCCCCTCCAGCCCCCCCAAGCATGCCGCTAGCCACTAATATACTCAAGGGGTCCACCAGACCCCCTGCACCACCCATCAAAATCCTTGCCTTGCTTGTCTTCACTCAGGGCAGACCGCGAACACCGGGGGAGGACCTGTGCAAGACCCTCAGCTACCTCATCATGCCTCTCCCATCGCAAGCGTCAGCCACTTCAGGTAACCTGTGCACCCTCCCTCTCAGCAAGGGGACCCTCCTCGTCCTCAGGGGGGTGCTTAGTCAGCTCCACAAGTGCCACCCACGCCCGAGCCATATCCAATGTTTTCTCGTTCCCGGTACGCCTAGCCATGCCCATCCTGTAATTCCCTTCACTCTCCGCCCACGTCACAAGCTCCCTTCGCCAGCGCACAAGAGCGGGTCCCTGCCTTGCCTTCCAATGAGTAGTAAGTTCTCTTTTTGCCAGGACTAACCCCAGATCAATGAACCTGCTGGTGATTTTGGTTTTAGCAGTATGCGGAAACTCGTGTAACAAGCAAACCCTTGGTGTCAGAGCTATCTCCCTCTCCGTCACAGTCGCCAAGGTAGTCGTCACCCCTCGCCAGTAGTCCCCCAAATGCGGGCAGTCCCAAAACATGTGAAGAAACCTCGCCCCCTCTAGCGCACAACGAGGGCAAGCTGCCGACGCCCCAAAATAGTCATTGATTCTACCAGGCGTTAAGTATGCCCTATGTAAGACATAGAATTGAATTAGCTGAAAGCGAGCGTTCCGAGTGCTCTTCCATGCCCTCTCTACCACCGCCCCCCAAGCTTTTTCCTCAATGGGTTCCCCCAAGTCCGCCTCCCATTTGAGTCGCAACGCCTCCAGGGGCTGGCGCAAGTCCTGGGTGATTCGCCGATAGAGACAAGTTACCGCTTTAAAGGTTCCCGCTGCCAGCACTACATACTGGCAGGGAAGGAACGTGTCCGGTTCTATTAACCCCTTCCGCCAGTGCCTCCGGACAGCCGCCGACAGGGCCGCATGAAACAGGAAGTCCCCCCGGGGAAGATCATGGCGCTCCATGAGATTATTAAAAGGGAGGAGGTTGCCGTCTTCGTAGAGGTCACCCAATGTGAGAACTCCTGCCTCCTCCCAGGATTGCAGCTTACTCCAGTCACCCCCGTGCGGCAGCACCTCACACATCCGCAGCGGGATCTCTGGTGCATACGGGATCCTGATGTGCATCCTCCTAGCAATGCGCGCCCAGCACCGCTGCACCACTCGCAAATCTGCCGGCACTGCTTCACCTCTCAATGGTATCCGCAGAAGGACACAGGACAATAGCCGCCAACTCGGACCCGACCCCCCCAGGTCTTCCGGGTGCCTGATGTGGCCCGCTACCCATTTCGTGAACCATTGGAGCTGTGCAGCATAGTAATAGGCCTCAAAGTCTGGCAACGCGAAGCCCCCCTCTGCCCTAGGTCGCTGCATGGTACTTAGGGCAACCCTCCTTCTCCCAGCCCCCCACAGGAACCCTGTGATTAATGAGTTAAGCTGCGCAAAGAACTTACCCGGGATCCAGACAGGGAGAGTCCCGAAGCAATAGAGGAACCTCGGGAGCGTGACCATCTTCACTAAAGCCACCCTTCCAGCGACGGATAGTGGAAGAGTCCCCCAAAAGTCGAAACAAGTCTTAGCGCTACGCAACGCTCGTCCCACATTGCCCTCCAGCAGGTCATCACGATCGTGATAAATCCGTGTCCCCAGGTAAGTCAAACAACGGGATTCCCATGGGACGCCTCCCGCACTCTGTCGGTCCGGCCTGTCCGCCCTGGTGGGGAACAGACATGACTTGGACCAGTTCACGCGGAGCCCCGCTATTCTCCCCAAGGTCTCTAACAATTCTTTCGCTCCTTGAAGCGCATCCCCGGAGTTCGGCAGAAACAGGAGGAGATCATCCGCATACAAGGCTATATGTTGCACCTGCCCCTCCACCAGCAACCCAGGGTAGAACCTCCCCATCCTGGCATGAGCAGCCATGGGCTCCATCGCCAGGGCAAATAGCAGAGGGGACAACGGGCACCCCTGTCTCGTCCCCCGAGCAACCCCACAAGCAGCAGAGATTAAGCCCCCTGTCCTGACTCTGGCCGTGGAAGCAGTGTACAGCAGCGTTGTCCACCGTATGAAACCCTCCCCCAGGCCAAATTCCCGCAGCACATTGAAAAGGTAGGGCCACTCCAAGCTATCAAAGGCCTTCTCAATATCGACCGCAAAAATGCAGGCTTCTTCTGTATCATATGTATCAGACCCCAAGATATGCACAAGTCTGCGAACATTCATTGCAGTATTCCGGGTTGGGATAAACCCGGCCTGATCCTTGTGAACCAGCGCCGCCATATGGGGCATCAAACGACCCGCCAGTACCCGGCTTAAGATCTTATAATCTAGGTTAAGCATCGCAAGGGGTCTGTATGAGGAGCGGTCCCAAGCGGGTTTGTCCGGCTTGAGGAGAGGGACTATGGTGGCTTCGCTCGTAGAGGCAGGGAGGACACCCTCATGGCGTGCTCTATTGTACAGCGCCACCAGATAGGGAACCAGAACCTCAGCATAAGCCGCATAGAATTCCACTGGCAGCCCATCTGTGCCCGGCGTTTTATTCCTGGCCATGCGCTTTATAGCACAACGGACTTCACCCGCCTCGATGTCCCTACCCAGGGCTGCAACCTCCACAGGGTCAACTTTAGGGAGGTCTGCTCCCAGCAGAAACCCCTCATCTCCAGGAAGTCCGGGGCCCACCCTGCTCCGATACAGCTCAGTATAGTACTGCAAAAATTGTTCATTAATACCCCGTTGGGTATAGAACACCTCATCTCCCTGGCCTCTCAATTCTAAAATTACCGTCCCTCTACGCGCCGGGTTGGCCAGCCACGCTAGCAATGCCCCAGATTTGTCACGTTCCGCATGCGCCCTGTCTGTATAAGCCTTATAATCGAAGCAGCGCAATCGTTCGAGCTGGACCGCTAGCTCCTCTCGGGCCGCAAGCAACTCATCATGCCTGTCCGGACACTCCGGGCGCTCCTGTTCCAACACGCGTAGTTGCTGTTCCGCCTTTGACACATCCTGCAGCAGCACTCTGCGAACCCCCACCACTTCCCCTATACAGCGCCCCCTAACCACAGACTTAAAAGCATCCCATTCCACCAGCGGAGAAGATGCTGTATTGACATTATCCCTAAAATAGTCTTCAATGGCCGAGCCCAGAGCAGCCCTGAACACCGGGTCTTCCAACGTGTCTGGCCTGAGCCGCCATGTGGGAATAGCAGGTCGATCTCGTAACCAATGTAAGACCACCAGCAGAGGGTTATGATCAGATGACGTTCTAGCTAAATATTCACTATGCACCATCCCCCCATGTACGTCCGGAGAGCACAGGACTGAATCCAATCTAACATGCAGATCATGCAGTGACGAGAAGTAAGAGTAGTCCCTGTCAGTCGGGTGATGCGCCCTCCATGTATCGGTTAGTCCCCATTGTTGCTGCCAAGCCCATCGCACCACAGCTAGCCTGTGCACCAGGGCGTCTACAAGGGGGGGATGAGAGCGGTCCAAAGCGACGTCCGTGATACAGTTAAAGTCACCCCACAGGAGCACAGACCCCACCAACATTGGTGCGAGCTTCCGTGAAAGATGCGCAAAAAATGAGGCTTGATCAGTATTGGGGGCATATATACTCCCTAGGACAATGTCTCTACCGTCTAAGCGCCCCGTCACGACGACATATCTACCCTCAGGGTCAATCAGCTGCCCAGTGCTTTGGAACGGGACTCCAGCTTTTATCCAAATAAGTGCGCCCCGCGCAAACGCCGAGTATGTTGTGCAGAACACCTGCCCTCGCCATCTGCGTTGCAAAGCTAACCCCTCTTGCTTAGTTAAATGCGTCTCCTGAAGAAGCGCAATCTGGACTCCTCTCCGTCTAAGATAGGCATGGATCTTATGGCGACGTGTCATAGTATGCATCCCCCTAATATTGCAGGATAAGCACCTAATACCTACGGCGGTTCCCATGGCGCAGTTGTATGCATCCTGCCCTCCATATCCCCCCCAGCGGCATGCTTGGCCCCAAGAACTCCCACCCCCCCAACATCCCAGTACCCCCAACTCCCACTCCCCAGGACAGGTTCCCTTGAACTAGTTCCCATCCAAACTGATACAACCACAACTGTGTGCAAAGGGGGTAGTGTGACGACCCTATGGGACCCAAAGCCCCTCCCGGCTCTCCCCCGTTCTGTACCGTATGAGGATCCCCATTAAGACTGAGCAATTGGCGCCATCCCTCTCTATCTGCAGACCAAAACCCCTGCAGCGACCAAGCCTGGAGCCAGCCACAATCTATCCCACCCCACCATCAACTGTCGAATCAGCCAAGCAAGTCCGCCGTGTGTGGAGTGACCACCGGCATCTCAGAATCAGAGTCCCCGTTCATGCTTCCAGGCAGAGATGTTCCAGAACTGCCCAGCGCTCGGTTAGTGGAATCAGAGCTCGGGCTGATCCCACCTTGACTGATCTCTGCAACCGCCTGCACAGCTCTGTCTCGCTCCAGCCGTTGATCTGGTAGCAAAGATGGCCTCTGCGGACTCACACGCTCAGGTGATCTCTTCTCTCCGTTGCTTGCTGTAGAGGTCCGGCGCGTCTCTAGCCACTGCCATCCATCCTGCGGGGTATTGAAGAAGAGCGTACCAGCGCCGTCCACCACTCGTAGGCGCGCTGGGAAGAACATGGCGTATGAGATGTGAAATTGGCGCAATTTCCGCTTTAGAGCAATGAAGGAGGCCCGCTGCTTCTGGACCTCCCTAGTATAGTCCGGGAATATCATCACCTTGGAGTTTTCGATTTGCAGTTGTTGCTTCCCCCTGGCCTGCTGCAGAAGGTGATCCCTGTCCCGATAATGCAATAGTCTCGCCACGAACGGCCGCGGTGGTGCTCCCGGCTTGGGAGGTCTAGCCGGGACCCTGTGGGCTCTCTCAAGGGCAAAAAACGGGGACAGTCCCTCCGGGGCAACCTCCGTCCGGAGCCACTCTTCCAAATATCGAACAGCGTCGTCTCCCTCTGCTCGTTCTGCAACCCCCACTATGCGGAGGTTATTCCTGCGGGAGCGCCCTTCACTGTCCTCTGCTCTCATCTCCAAGACCCGAACTTTGTCCTCCACCTGCTTCAAGGAGCGCTGCAAGGTGGCCACCACCTCCGGGACCCCCTCTAGTATTTTCTCGGTCACTTTCACTCGCTCCTTTAGTTTCCTGTGGTCATCCTTGAGCAGAGTAAGGTCCACTCCAATGGCGTCAATCTTCGTCTCAAGGGCCTCTCTGGACGAGGTGATGGCCTGCATTATATCGACCAGCGTAGGACCTCCCGGGCCATCTGTGTTGGCGCGCTCCGTCACCTCATCCTCGTCGTCAGTCTGCTGCCCTGCTCCCTCCACCTGAAGGACCGCGTAGCCCTTCCTCCTGGATACTCGCCCCATCTCGGCAGGCCACAAAAGGCTGCGTAATACCCCACCAAAATCAGAGTCACTCAAGTACCGGTATTAACTCCGCGCTGGGGCAGCCTCTGCCAGCAAGCGGGTTACCGCAGCAAGGTTGGGCCCCACACTCCCGTCTTCAAAGCTGCCCACGGGCCTCAGGGCATCCAGCTGGGTCCAAGTTCAGCGCGCCTCCGCCGGCACCCAAGTCGTATCTCCGTCAACGCACTCGCTTCGGTCCAGTGGGCCACAAGAGGTCGCGCGGCGCCCCTCCAGCACCAATATCGGCGACTCACCAGCGTGGTTCCGCTCTTCACCCAGGACACCGCAGCAGTAGAGGGCCCCAACCACAGGCGGGCGCCCAGTACAATAGCGCCCAGCCGCAAAGATAATAGGCCGGGGGTTCTCGCCAGGGCCGATACCCCCCAGCAACCAGGAAAGGTCAGCCAGCTCCCTCTCGCTCAGTGTCTCGCTCTCCACGGGCCGCACTGCACGGGCCCTCCAGTCACCTCCGCGTAGGAGGGAGTCAGAGCGGGCGTCCCGCTTTCAAGCAGCCCAGCGCGCACTCACCAAGGTCCGGCAGGCTGGGGTAGTCTCCTCCTCCTCGACGATCCACGCCGATCCGGACCTTCCCAATCAGCCTCAAGTGCCTCCGTAGCGCAGGTAGGTCTCAAGCACTGCCTGTTGTTCCAACCCTGCCCCGCCGGGGCACCAGGCCCCCCGCACAAAGTGCCACTCACAGGCCTGACGGGAACCAGGCGGATCCGATCGCCTCACTCCGCCGCTGATGTCAGGCAAGTCAGGTCCAGTTCGCCAGCTTCAGGGGGTCAGTGGGGCTTAGGAGCACCCCAGAGCCGCCAGCTCAGCGTTTCAGGATCGGCGGGCAGCAGGCTGTCTTTGCAAGCTCCGGTCGCCCGCACCCTTGGCAGGCAGCTCAGCCAAGTCAGAGGGCCGCCATTTTAGGATCCGCATTCGGCGCCCGATCCAGCCCTGCCCACCACTCCGCCAATTCCCCACAGCCGTGGGCAACCGCAGATCCTCCCTCCGAGGCCGGGTTCAGAGAGCCTCACCGTCGTTCCGGCATAAATCGCAAGGCACAGCTCAGTGCGACCCACGTCGGTTCCCGCGACCGATGGCAGCCGCCATCTTAGGTCGCCACAGGGGAGTGCGAGCAGTGCAAGAAAGTGGAGTTTTCTCCGTCTCTCAGCCTCCCAGGTCGTCGCCAGTTCACCCACCAGGGCACCCGGTGTTCCGACGCGATATGGCCGATCAGGGGCCTCTTTAGGGCATCAGGATAACTTGCTATGGAGGGAGGCCACGGAGGAGCTTCAAGGTCCGCTGCCTCCTACATCGGCGTCAAGCCACGCCCCCCTCAGCCTTGTTGGCATTACGTGTTGTTTCCCTCATCAGCTGCTGAATGTCCATACAGGCTTCCACGTACCAGTTTTACCAAGGGCCTTGTGACCAGAGAGGGTCTTTAAAGGCTGCAGCACGTATCGTGCCACCCAAAGAGACCTCTCACCAAACACATGCACCCTGCCACTGCAGCCTACCATGTTTTGGTGCTGATAAAAGTGTTGAGTCAACCTGGCACAAATCCCTGTGTGCCAGGCCTACCAGCACTGCAAGAGGCCACCCCTACAGCAGGCCTTACAGCCCTAAGGCAGGGTGCAGTATACCTCAAGTGAGGGCATAACTGCATGAACAGATATGCCCCTATAGTGTCTAGGTCCATCTTTAGACATTATAAGGGCCTGGTGAAGCCATACTGAGTACATGGGCTGGGAGCCTGTCACAGCTCCATGATGGCTTCCCCGAATTCCAAGATGTTTATCTCAGATTAATGATCCCACGCTGATGCCAGGGTTGGATTCATTAATAAATGCACTCAGAGGGCACCTCAGAGGTGCCCCCTGCAAACCTACCAAACCACTAGTGTATGCCTGACTGGTCTGCACCAGCCTGCCATCTCTAGACATGTTTCTGACCCCCTGAGGCCTTTTGCACTTGTGGGTCAGAAACAAAGCCTGCTCTGGGTGGAGGTGCTTCACACCTACCCCCACATTAGAGTTAATGGGGCGACCCTGTGGCCCTCAGAACCTGGATATTAGTGATATAGAAAACAGTTGGTTCTGTTGGGTAACACAATTGCTGTGATTCATGCATTCAATACAAAGGCAATGATGTATCTCAATTTGTTATCAATGAATGGAAAACAATTTTTGATAAGAACACACTAAGAGAAGAAAATTTTGCCAAAAACAGAGTTAATTTACTCTTTTGTTATTTCAAAAGGCATTGAATATAAATGTATGGCTGTCATAAACACAAGTAAATTACGGTGATACAAAAGTGACTATTGTGAAAAAGTGACATGTGGTGACTAGTGAAGTCAAAGGTGCACTATATACATGACATACATAAGTGACATAGATAAATTGAATACAGAATTTCTGTCCTGTCCTCTGATTTTTAACATGAATGCAAGACCCAATAGTGATTTAAAGTTAAGGTCAAGAAAACTGTATAGACATGTATGACAATCACGTCGACGTTTCGACCCTGGAAACAGCGCAGAGTGATGTGCGTCACAGCGGGTCTTCTTCAGGACTGTAAAAAGGCGTGGTGTCAGGTGTGTTCCAACAGTCAAAGGACTATTGCATATAGTGTAGTAGCTCGGCTGAGGCTTACCACAAGAACCGATAATTCAATCAATGAAGTTAAACGGAAGCTGCAATCCTAATGGAAGATCTACAAACGAGAAGAGCACGTCTTTAGTGTGCAATTAATGGCGATTTTAGTGACCAAAATGCTCATGTGAAACATCTGGTACAAGGCCTTACCAAAAAGTCAGGACGTAGTAATGGTATCCAAAAATATAGGCGATCAATTCAATTAGTTAAGGTCCCGAAGGATTGGAGACATTCATCATCTGGTATGATTCTACAATTAAATGGAATGCCCATCAGTATCCTATGCATGCTGGATAAAACTCATGTATCAAAAGTCTAGGACAAATCAACGTACCTTGTTGTGAGGAAAAACACTCAGGAAGTTGAAGATCTCCACCAGCAGGTTGGAGTCTAAACAAAAAGGATCAGGGTATTGGTATAATATGGTCCTATATACAAATGACTGCAAAATGCAAATATTTCAAACGAAGGGAAGCATACCTTAATCATGAGCAGTGGCTCAAACACCTGACTTCCACCAGCCGGTTGGAGTCTTGTGATGTAGAATTAGCTTATTAGTTAATGCCACCAAAGAAGGTCGGGTACTGTGGGGTTAAAGATTCCTATTAGTAAAAGCTATTACAAGGCAGACATATCAGGAGACACACGCATGTGTCCGTGAATGCTTCCTCTCACCTTTAGGGTATGCGCATACGTCTGCTGTCGGTCCGGAATTTCTCTCAAGTCCGGCCGCGGTGAAAGCCGTCTGCTCTTGACTGCTAGCTGACGTCATAGTCAGCTGGATCGGTATGCGTGCACGTTGAGGTGCAGCAGCTCAGTAGAGCTGACGTGACGTGGTGATTAGGATGTCGAAAATCCTTCTCAGTTGGTCGAGCCTGACCGAGCTATTTAATGCTCAAAAGCATTAGGCATTTTGAAATGTTGCCGGAGATAAATGATATTATTTAGGAAAATATCACGTCAGCTAACTAAAATATTTAGAAAACCAAACAACACATTTGATTAATTGCTACAGTCATGCTGCAATAACGGCGTGTCATTGCATTAGGGTTGTAATGGTTACAAACAAATGTCCGAATACATCTATACATAAGTTAATTACATTAAATACTCATACGTGTGGATTAAATTGAAGTATTGCACAAGAGGTCTAGAGTGTTTTTGACAAAGTGGCATGGCAGCTAACTGGAATGTTTAAAAGAACACAGACAACACATTTAATGAATTGCTTCAGATATAGTACGATAACCGCGTGTCATTTCATTAATGTTGTACCGGTTACAAGCATCCGTCCGAGTGCATGTATACATGAATTAAATACTCGTGCGTGTGGACTAAATCGGAGTATTTGCACAAGAGGTCTAAAGTGCATTTTAAATAGAGATGCTTAGGAAGTAGGAAACCCATTGAGATGTAACATTAGAAAGTAAGTAAGTAAAAGGATGAGCACATCACATATTGGGATTTGGCAGTTTGCTTATGGTGTCGGTGGAGCAATGCACCATTCTAAGACCCAATTGTGTACACGTGTATACACTTAACAACCCAAGTCAGCCATTGAAATAAAGCAGATATAATTTCTAGTCATGGTGCACATGGAGTGAAAATGAATCTTGTACCTAGCCTATTGCCACATTTATGCACGCACAGTACTGATAGTTATGAGGTTGAATCATGTCATGCAACGATGGCTGCCATTATTCCATCTGGTGTTAATGCAAACCTTCAGATGTCATTATCACACACCTAATTCACATGATGACAGCAAGTCAGATATGATGGACATCATATAGCTAAATTGGATATACTGTCACGTTGTGTTGAGTGCAGCGGGGGAATAAAGACTATGTGGGGCTATCATCGATTTCTGGTCTGGCCATCAGTTAATCATGTGTAGGGAAGAAAGGGGGTCAAATATGTGCAAGACTATAAGTGGCCTACAGCCTGGCCATCTGTCGGTAGGTCTCCTCTTGTTCGTTCAGTCCCCGGTTCACTGAGTCCAGAGTATGAATCCACCTACATTCTTTAAAGCTGAGGGCAGAGAGTATATTGCCACCTCTGGGGTGTAGGTTGATTTTTCTAATACCCACTATTGTAGGTTGTCAGCTGTGTGACCACTAGTAGAGTAGTGATCCACTAAGGGAGCCCCCTGTACCTTGCAGCGGATCCTACTGCAGTGTTGAAGGATCCTGGTTTTAACTTTTTGTGTGGTTTGGCCTACATATATTTTCTCACAGGGGCATCTTATAGCGTAGATTACGTTACAACTGATGCAATTGGTATGTTGTGTTAGGGAATATGTTTGGGGCAAAACCAAAGGGGATGATGGACGGAGTGTTGAACATTGCAAGCACTCACCCCAGTCAACTGATCTGGGTTTAATCCATCATCATTCTTTAGCTCACTCCGCCACCCCAGTTCAGACATGGCCATATGCAAATCAGTCTGACCCTGTGCCTCATGGGAACAGTCCAGCCCGAACTGCCAAGCCATGTCTTCCCTGGACCGGAAACAAGCATCCTGGGACCGGTTTCTGGCTTACAGCCGTCATCAGCCAGGCTATCTTGAATCCAGTGGCAAAGTGAGCAATTGACCCACGTCTGGGCATACCCTGCCAACTTAGGGCGAACATAGCAAAACCAAAGGGGATGATGGACAGAGTGTTGAACATTGCAAGCACTCACCCCCAGTCAACTGATCTGGGTTTAATCCATCATCATTCTTTAGCTCACTCCGCCACCCCAGTTCAGACATGGCCATATGCAAATCAGTCTGAACCTGTGCCTCATGGGAACAGTCCTGTGCTCTCCATGCCACTGGAGTCAAGCTATCCTGGCTGATGAGGGCTGAAAGCCCGAAACCGGTCCTAGGATGCTTGTTTCCAGTCCAGGGAGGACCTGGCCTGGCAGTTCGGGCTGGACTGTTCCCAATGGGCGCAGGGTCAAGACTGATTTGCACATGGCTGGATCCAAACTGGAATGTCATGGTGAGCAAAAAAACGATGTATTAAGGCCCAGATCTCTGTACTGGGGTGAATTTACAACATTGTTCTGCATTCTGTCCATCAATTGTTGTTTTTGCATTTGTCACCCCGAGTGGGACGGGTATGCCCAGACATGGGTCCCGTGCTCTCCATGCCACTGGAGTCAAGCTATCCTGGCTGATGAGGGCTGAAAGCCTGAAACCGGTCTTAGGATGCTTGTTTCCAGTCCAGGGAGGACCTGGCCTGGCAGTTCGGGCTGGACTGTTCCCATTGGGCGCAGGTTCAAGACTGATTTGCATATGGCTGGATCCAAACTGGAATGGCATGGTGAGCAAAAAAACGATGGATTAAGGCCCAGATCTCTGTACTGGGGTGAATGTACGGCATTGTTCTGCATTCTGTCCATCAATTGTTGTTTTTGCATTTGTCACCCCGAGTGGGACGGGTATGCCCAGACGTGGGTCCCGTGCTCTCCATGCCACTGGAGTCAAGCTATCCTGGCTGATGAGGGATGAAAGCCCGAAACCGGTCCTAGGATGCTTGTTTCCAGTCCAGGGAGGACCTGGCCTGGCAGTTCGGGCTGGACTGTTCCCATTGGGCGCAGGGTCAAGACTGATTTGCATATGGCTGGATCCAAACTGGAATGACATGGTGAGCAAAGAAACGATGGATTAAGGCCCAGATCTCTGTACTGGGGTGAATGTACGACATTGTTCTGCATTCTGTCCATCAATTGTTGTTTTTGCAGGGAATATGTTTGGCCATGATGATTGAATGACGAGCCTACCAAGGAGAGATTGCAAGCTTTGCAATTACTACATTTAAAGTGGCCCACCAGTGGTGGCAAATTCAGTTGTTGTCTGATGTCGGGTGGCTTTGCGGTTTCCAAATAGGAACTAACAACATAGTCCTTGACATTTCTGGCTCGCTTAAAGGCAAAACATAGGCTCGTCCTTTATGTTGATTTCTGTGCCTACCAGATTCCAGTACTTCTTGATCACCTTTTTTATCTCATGGCTCCTTGTATTAAATGTGGTGACGCAGACCAATTTATCCATTTTCTCATCTTTAGGTTGCAGCTCAAGGAGAGTCTCTCGAGGACGGTACCATGCCCTCTTTCTGGCTCGGTTGAGCAAACCCTTTGGGTAAGCTCGATCTCTTAGTCTCGTGATGAGAACATCTGTTTCTTTGAAGAAATCAACCCTTCTTGAGCAGTTGCATCGTAGTCTTAAAAATTGACCATAAGGCAGGTTATCCCTCAGGTTTCTAGGATGGTGAGAGTCATATTTTCAGATGGTATTCCGCTCAGACGGTTTTCTATACAGGGTCGTGAGGATTTTATCTTCTTCAACTTGTAGCGTAAGGTCTAGAAAACAGATGGTCTCATTGCTGTATGTCATCGTAAATTGGATGTCCGACGATCGTCCATTCAGCCATGTTTTGAAATCTATGAGGTTTTGTTCTGTGCATGTCCAAATCATCAGCACATCGTCGATATATCGCTTCCAGATGACGATATTGTCCAGGAAGGGGTTCGAAAGATCATAAATATGGGTATCTTCGTAGTGATCCATGAAGAGATTCGCTAGACTGTGAGCGAACCCGGCTCCCATGGCAACACCCTTGCATTGGTAATAGTAGGTGTCTTGGAAGATGAAATAGTTCTTTGTCATGGCTATTCTTAAGAGTTCCAACAGGAAGTCCATCGGAATCCAACAAGGAGCGGGTCGCTTGTTGAGCACCTTGCGAATTACCTCAATTGCCTGGTCCTGTGGTATACTGGTATACAGTGATGAAACATCCAATGTTACCAGAAATTGGGTCAGTTTGTCAAAAGGTTGGTTCTCCACTAGCTGAATGGTATGCATAGTTTCCCGAAGGAATGAGCGAGTGTCCAAGACGCAAGGCTGCAAAAAGCTGTTTATGAATTGATTTAATGGCCATACATTTATATTCAATGCCTTTTGAAATAACAAAAGAGTAAATTAACTCTGTTTTTGGCAAAATTTTCTTCTCTTGGTGTGTTCTTATAAAAAATTGTTTTCCATTCATTGATAACAAATTGAGATACATCATTGCCTTTGTTTTGAATGCATGAATCACAGCAATTGTGTTACCCAACAGAACCAACTGTTTCCTATATCACTAATACCCAGGTTCTGAGGGACACAGGGTCGCCCCATTAACTCTAATGTTCTACTTGTGCAGATAACTACCTGCGAGGGTTTTTCATTTCATTCATTGTTTCCTTAAACTATATTATGTCAGAAAGGGAGACACTTTCATACAGCGAGGATATATAAATAGGTTAATCCAAGAGCAAAGTAAGTTCAATCTCCTGGGAAGAGGGTTAGCTCCCATTGATACCACACTTAACGATAAGCTTTCCAAATTAGAGAGATTAGAAAAGAAGCGTATTCGCTCTCGCCTGCATGGACACCTTCTAACAAAATATTTGCAAGCTAACATCATTCCGAAGGGCCTGCAGGTGAGGAACGAACCTGCTATCTTCATTGACATCCCTAAATTCCGGGAGGGATTCAGTTTTGTGGCTAACAATTGCTCCCGGCACTGGATGGTGCTGGGAGTAGAGACAGCCTTAGAGTATGTCAAGAAGTTATCCCAGGAAATAGCAGACCTGAAAAAAGAAATTCTTGAAGATAAGGCTGTTAACAACGCAAAAGCGGCATTAGTACGTGCAGAAAAAGCCACTGCTGAATTCAATACCACTACACTCGACAAAAAACTTGAGAAACTGAGTAAGGACATCAGGTCATATGATAAAAAGGTGACCTACCCGTACCTGAGAGACAACTATTACGAGCAAGATTCCCAAGGTTTCTACACTATTCGTAGCAGACAAGGACCACGTAGATTTGCTACTTTTTCTAATTCATGCTTTGGAAGAGGTTCTGAAAGCGACTCTGAGAGGCCTACCGCCAGTACCAGCAACCGATCATACCAACAGGGACCTAGATTCCAGGATACCCATGGCGCATCTCTTTTTTTAGGGGATCCAACATGGATGAACAGAGAAACGAATTGGAACAGACAAAGGGGATGGAACCCGGGAAGGAACACCCAACGAGGAAACACGAGAGTCAGATTCCAGCAGCAGGAGAACCACGGGGAGATCCAGACGCGGAGGCAGACCTACAGATGGTAATGCCATATACCTCAGGGTTGACCCCTACTGATCCCATTGCCAACATTTCAGAATACCGCCTTACAGCAGCTGAACATGACATCCTAGCTAAGGGCCTATCCTTCATTCCTACGCCCCCCCCTGTTAAAGATTGCAGGAATCGCTGTTAGCATGAGCTGAAAGCCATTTTGTACTTGGCAGCCATTTTAGTTAGCCATGTGCTCGCCATGTGCTTTCTCCCTCTTCCAGAGTCTTGCACATGCTCAGAGAGGCCTAGCTGGTAGAATGCACCTGCTCCTAGTATAGAACTGTCAAGCTATTCTTACTCATGTAAGCAGTTTAGTCTCCCTCCCACTTTGTGGAGCAAGCAAATTCTGTATACCCATATTAGTCAATAAGCATGCTTGTATGTGCTAGGACCTCCCTTGATTTTATGCTGACTATATAACAAATGCATATATAAGGACCCTGTTCTCTGCACTCATTAGAATGCCTCCTACAGTGGCCTGCGGGTACCGTAAGATGCAATCTCCTCATCTGAGGTTAATAAAACATGTTTTTTGATATTACAGCTTCTGTGCCAATCTCTTCTTTGTTGGTTTTAAGGACCAGATGTATCAGTGAACCCCTAAGAAGGTTTTTATTTCTACAAATGGCGCCCGAAAGTGGGACTCATTTCGGTGCAGCGGCTATCCAAGGGAGTGGTCTTGAAGGGAGACAGGAATCTACTGAGGAGTACAGGACAGGAATCTACTGAGGAGGTACCCTGCGCACGGAGATTGTTTTGTCTTCCAGCCCAGTATATTTCTGGTCTTCCTGCTCTGATCCTCCAAGTGTTTGCCGCTCCCGACTGAGAACTTCTTTGGCGTGAGTATTTTAAAACGACCGTTAGGTCACTCAGAACTTGGCAGTTGGAATCTGGACACCATTTGATTGGTAAGAGCCGTTTTGCGGCACTTGCTGTTGGTTTGATGCCTTTGATTGGTAAGGTAGTTTTAGTAACACTTACTGTGGCTTTGTTTGTATGATTGGCCAATTTTGGAATTTGTTTTGTAATTATATATGCATTGCAATTCATATAGGCAGGTAATGAGGAGATTTTTCTCTAAACTTTGAAAATTTGAACGGCACACATTGTGTTAAGTGTCACTTGGAGTATAATATTATATATGCTATAATATTTTTGACATGCCTGTTTCCAGCACACTTTGTTGAAAGTGTTGCTGTTTTGGAGGTACCGATATGGATTTAGTAAGTACTTAGTTGACTCCCCTCAGAGGGGATACCTAAATAGGTTCACGTATAGTAAAAAGATATTTCTTCCTTGGTGACTAAGTACCCCATGGAACTAAATATGTACATAAAACGGATCCGGATCTGCGCACTTAGTAACATTCATAAGTGGTGATATGCAGAGCGCTTTTTGAGTGTTCTACCAGCCAAAACTGGCGAATTTGGTGTATTTTGGCTTCTTGACCATGGAACAGTTTTTTGGGCTACTTTTGAGAGCTCTTCTTGTAAATATGACTTACAATTAGTATTTACAAATAGGTTGGTCTTGCGTACACTTTGTAAGCTGTCCTAAGTATTGATTTGTGAGTTAAATGTGTGTTTAAATGTCTATGTGGGGTTTTTGGTTTGACATTGGTAATACTTTTGTGAGTACTCTGTGTACGAATGGCTAGCTTTAAGCGCGCTGTGTTGTGTCCTTCTGTAACTATCTGGAATGAGCTCAATGAGTTTGTTTATGTTTTTTTTTTTGCTGTCATCATTCTGTTATGCAAAATGTCATTTAGTTACTTACATATTAAATAAAAATCTAGAAACGAATTATATGACATACGCTAAACAGCTGCATGTTACTATTAAATTGACAGAGTACGACACTGTACATGTGTGCAAATTGCCACAATGCTAAAGATAAAATTAGAATTCATATTTAATAGGATTAAAATAGGCCTCATACAGAGGAAAAAAAAACGAAATTGTGTGTTTTGTAATCAATGGACTTAAATACACAATGTTACAGCCTTTTCCTTAAATACATTGTATTAGACATTAAAAGGCATGCACATCATATGAGTGAATTTGGTCGTTGCTGAACTAAATACACATTATAGAAAGATAGATTTGACTGCATTGAAATGCCTCAGTTTTTAAATAGACTGTGACATGCTTTTCTTTCAGCACCCGAGAAAAAGCTTTCCGACAGCTGTGTTTAAACTGACTAACTGAAAAGAAACTGTTTGACACAGCAAATGGGGATTTAACTCTGTCAGGGTATTTCAAATAATAAAGGGGTTTTTTCCTGAGAAAGGCGTGAAAATTCGACGCCTGCTGACAAACAACAGCTGCATAAATAGCATATGGCTATTCCTGCTCACGGCCACAGACACGAATGCTGCGTCAGCGACATTTTAAGTCAGTTTAAAACTGGTATAAGGGCCTGCATTATTTTAAAAGTTTCAAAAAAACCAGTTTCATTATTTTGGATAACAGAGAACAAAATTGAAAGTAGGGATTTCCTTTCTTAATGCCTTTTTTATAAGTACATCTGTGGTTCTCATGTTAAATGATAACTGTCCTTTTAAAAAAAGTGGCGCAGACTTTTCCTGTTTCAAGTAAGGCTTCTGTGCTTAGGGTTATGAATGAATGCGTTTAAATATGATAGGCTACGAATGAAGCTTGCTTTTCAAATGTGGAATCATCAAAATGGTTGGTTTTATTGATAAAAAATAATAATTATATGAGAAAAAAATATATTGTTAAACACAAATGCTTTAAATTCGTTTTTTCATCTTTATAAAGCCTAATCATCATACTGTGAATTCCTAGCATCAAAGTTGAATTTAAGCAGTGCTGTACCGCAATAAGAAGGGAACTTAAATGTGAAATGTCACTTTACCCAGCCGTACAAAACTTATTTTTATAAGGGTATATCTTATACATTTCTGATTTCCCATTCCTGGGCTATCTAGAGAACACTCTGGGGGTTCCTATTATGCAAAAATATTGTAGGATATTCATTTTTAAGTGCCCCTACCACCAAAGTCGAAATTGAGCTAAATTTCACAATTTTACAAGCAGTTCTACCACTCAAGGCAGTTTTAACGTGCTCTCAGGCTTCCATAAAGTATATGCAAGTATAAAACAAACAGCGGCCTCTGCATTACTAGATTGCACACCACTGTACATAAATGAAAATAAGTATACAAAAGCAGCAGACGTTATTATCCTACCTTTAAATTAGTGGGAAACACATCGGACAGGACTGCTTTTCGCTGTGATTCTCCAGAGTTGCTTTGCATTACAAAACCCCATGGCAAGCCTTGCACAAACAAAATGAGCAGCTGCTGAACGGGTCAAAGGTCGGAGTTCTGCATTTAGCAACTTAGCAGGGTGAAGGGTAATGTTTGCTGGGACACTTCGACCTTCGAAAGATTTTTTGAAAGACGAGATGATAGCGCAAAGAGAGGAAGAGAAGCTTTGCTTCCTATTTTTGGCAAACACACGTTTTGCGCAGTCCTATGCCACGAAGGAAGACAACCCTCAGTTGAGCTTTGATCTGCCATTTATATAAAAATAATGGTTTTAGTTTAAAGAATACTGTGTAGGGGCTACGATAAGGAGGAAATGGATTTTAGTTTGCATTCATGCGCCCTCATGTTAATCTAGTACAATTGCTGTAGAAATTGATTTAAAGTTAACTCAATTTGCATTGTGTTAGACTGAATCAGAGAATAGCCACTTTCTAAGATATCTCCTACAAGTTTGTTTGTGCCCAGTTGCTACAAATAGGGGTTGAAAGTGTTGACAGAAGTAAAACCTGTTTCAGGTTTTCCTACTGTCAAAATGGGGGAAGGAGGCTAGCTCCTCTACAAATTAAGGGTAGGCAAAATTATGTTTTCTCTCTTCTTTTTCTTACTTTTTTTTAGTCTGTCTAAGCTGTCTGTGAAATAGCCATGAGACATTTCATTGGCTATTCAGTAATACTGTTTTAAAAATTGTTAGCATTAATAAAATGATAAAATCTATGTTATGTTACTGCCCATCCTGTATGAAAGAATGAGTAGAACAGATTGATGTTCCCTTATTTGATCTTTAAGGAAAATTGTATAGTGGCGGTTTCTGTTCAAAAATCTCAGGTGGCAACACTATTATTGTTTATGTTATTCTCATGTTCTATACAGTTTTGCAAGGGCATTGCTAGTCTTTTATTAGCTAGTCTGTGTAAATAAGCTGACAGCCCTTATTAGAGCTGGAGATAGGGTTTTTTTTCCTTTTGAAAATGATGTTGCATAGTCCGGATCGTGAAAAGTACAATGCAGGAAAGACGCTCATGTGATCCTTAGCAAACATTTTGAAGGAAAATATTGTTTTATAGGAGTTTCTTTGTCATAACATGTTCTGCTGGAGAAAAGTACCCACTATGTTGAAGTTTAGTTCTTTTTGCAATAAGAATCCCTGTTAAATTAGCAGTTTTAGATTTTCCTGCTGCACCTATAACATGAGAGCATGGTCCTAAGCATAACATGTAAGAGAAATTATTTTACATGTGTCTGCAGTCCTGTACAAGTAATGTAAAATCTATGAGTAAAAGTGTAGAACATTTCCTTTTTCTTGAGGGTTCTTCAGATTGGTAATATAGGAATACACCAATGTAAGTATTTGGAGTATGTCTGTATTGTTTTTCTCTTTTCCTCAGAATTTAGTAAATGAACACAGACTTCCTTGGCTGCTTGGGATTGGGTGATGTATTACTCTTGTCAGTTCACCAAAACGTTCCTTTTATACTTGCCAATAGGTCCAGGGTTTTCTACTCTCAGATAGATGAAGTGGCTCTTGGGTGCCTTGCTAATGTATTGGGCGCCCCAGGACTAAGAGAGTATTCTGAGACTATCCTCTCTGTTGTTAGATTATTTCTGTGCCTTGTCTAAAGACCTCTTGTTCTGTCCACCAATAGATATTTGCTGCCTTACAACCATTGCCAGAGGGGCCCGGACATCAGATCCAGCCTGGGAGTCAGCGCCACTCCAGTTTGAAGCCAAAGTTAAAGGAACCAGCATAGGCGTTGCTGGCAACTAGGACCTCAGTGAAGGCGGAAGCACTGGGACGTGAAGTGTGTACCCCTGCCACTGTCTTGGGCGAAAGACGGGGTTACAAATCAGGATGGAGAAATCTTTGTGTGAATCCAGTTTTTGATGCCCAGCTGAGAGAGTCACAGAACGACAAGGACGGCAAGGAGGCTTTGCTTGAGGTGACCCCTTTGAAACAAGGGTTGCTTCAGGCCTCTTAATCCTGGTCCCAAGTGAATGCAAGTCTACGCCTTTGTTTGTTGATCAAGGGATGCCCGAGCACACTGGATGCAATTTGTGCCCCAACAAAAGAGCAGTGCGCCAGAGGTGCAAATACAGGAGTTAGGGAAGGACTTGAGTTTAGGGTACAGGTGCTATGCCCTTGGTGCCTGTTAGATTAAAGTGAAGAAAACTGGTGCACTGCCTGAGACACTGGACAGGATCATTGAGGGTATTTGCCCTGGGGGGTGATTGCCCTAACCTGAAAGAAAGACTTTTTCTTCTCCGTGATTCTTGAGTTGCGAGTTGTGCAGCTCCACCGTGGGAACAACAAGAGCCTGCCTGTGAGGCTCAAAACGGACACAGGGAGAAGACTCCCCTCTGGCTGGTGGTTGTACTACAATTTCCCAAGGACTCTTTTTTTGTTAGTAATGTACCCCTTTGGTCGTCCCATTTGTTTTGGAGGAGCAGCCCTTTGCGGCTCCTTGTCCTAATTCCTATGGCCCTGTGTGGTCCTCCTGGTCCCCCGAAGCCACAATTGTTTTTGTAATAATATGTCTGATTGCTTTAATATTTTTTAAGAGGAATGTTTATTCTGCACGAGAAAAGTTCATCTGAGCATGTTACTTTACTCTTTCCTTAAGTATATTAATTGATAATTTAGCCCTCATAAAAAATACTGAGAAAGTCTATTGAAAATGTTTTTATTAGGTATGTGCTGTTGGCTATTTTGAAATTGACTTGACGAGCCCCCATCAGAGCCCTGAAACTTAAAATTAGACTAGATGGTTTTGGTATTTGCTTTCTGGTTAGGATTGGAAAATATTGAGATTTCTGTTTGAGATAATAGCCATTATTCTCTCTTGCTACCTGTATGACCCAATGCTCTGTTCACTTTGTACTCCTGCTTATACCTTATATATACCTGCTTAATGAAATGTTTAGAATGTAAATGCCCACCTAGCATAGGATGTTGATGAATTTATGAGAAGAAAATGTGCAAAATATTTTCTATGTCTCTACTAGATCATGGGAATGTCTTTAGCTCATGCTAAAAGGATCGTCTGTTAAAGATTGCAGGAATCGCTGTTAGCATGAGCTGAAAGCCATTTTGTACTTGGCAGCCATTTTAGTTAGCCATGTGCTCGCCATGTGCTTTCTCCCTCTTCCAGAGTCTTGCACATGCTCAGAGAGGCCTAGCTGGTAGAATGCACCTGCTCCTAGTATAGAACTGTCAAGCTATTCTTACTCATGTAAGCAGTTTAGTCTCCCCTCCCACTTTGTGGAGCAAGCAAATTCTGTATACCCATATTAGTCAATAAGCATGCTTGTATGTGCTAGGACCTCCCCTTGATTTTATGCTGACTATATAACAAATGCATATATAAGGACCCTGTTCTCTGCACTCATTAGAATGCCTCCTACAGTGGCCTGCGGGTACCGTAAGATGCAATCTCCCTCATCTGAGGTTAATAAAACATGTTTTTTGATATTACAGCTTCTGTGCCAATCTCTTCTTTGTTGGTTTTAAGGACCAGATGTATCAGTGAACCCCTAAGAAGGTTTTTATTTCTACACCCCCCCGAATTCATTCAACATTAAGCTAGAACTACAACAATTTTTCCGTAAAATTCGACTAAAATATTTCTTCGTGAAAAACGACCAATGGGAAAAACGATCTGCAGCAACGGAATTCAGACCTGCCTCCACGTTTACTCCAGCTGCCTACTTGATGAGTGAGAAGATCTTAGCCTATGAAAAAATCGTACTGAAGGAGGTAATGGATCTTCTAAGCAACAAAAGATTAATTAGATATAACATCACTAAGGATGAGAAACAAGCTCTACAGTCACTAAGCAGCAACCAATCGATTGTAGTAAAGGCAGCGGACAAAGGGGGAGCACTGGTCATCCAGAACACCAACGACTATGTCACTGAAATTAAACATCAACTAAGTTGCGAAGAAAGTTACCAAAAAATCAATAAGAACCCTACCCAGGATATAACCAAGCTTATCCATGTGCTTACCAATAAGGGCCTTACGGAAGGTTTTCTCACAGAACCGGAGTACAACTTTCTTAATAAGACAAACCCAAGAATACTGACAATTTACACCCTCCTGAAGATCCACAAAAATATGGACCATCCACCAGGGAGACCTATTGTTTCCGGATGTGGTTCTATCCTGGAGCCATTAAACCAATTCATAGACGGCTTTTTGCTGCCTTGTGTCTTGGACACTCGCTCATTCCTTCGGGATACTATGCATACCATTCAGCTAGTGGAGAACCAACCTTTTGACAAACTGACCCAATTTCTGGTAACATTGGACGTTTCATCACTGTATACCAGTGTACCACAGGATCAGGCAATTGAGGTAATTCGCAAGGTGCTCAACAAGCGACCCGCTCCTTATTGGATTCCGACGGACTTCCTGTTTGAACTCTTAAGAATAGCCATGACAAAGAACTATTTCATCTTCCAAGACACCTACTATTACCAATGCAAGGGTTTTGCCATGGGAGCCGGGTTCGCTCCCAGTCTAGCGAATCTGTTCATGGATCACTATGAAGATACCCATATATATGATCTTTCGAACCCCTTCCTGGACAATATCGCCATCTGGAAGCGATATATCGACGATGTGCTGATGATTTGGACGGGTACAGAAGAAAACCTAATAGATTTCAAAACATGGCTGAATGGACGATCGTCGGACATCCAATTTACGATGACATACAGCATTGAGACCATCTGTTTTCTAGACCTTACACTACAAGTTGAAGAAGTTAAAATCCTCACGACCCTGTATAGAAAACCGTCTGAGCGGAATACCATCTTAAAATATGACTCTCACCATCATAGAAACCTGAGGGATAACCTGCCTTATGGTCAATTTTTTGACACTATGACGCAACTGCTCAAGAAGGGTTGATTTCTTCAAAGAAACAGATGTTCTCATCACAACACTAAGAGATCAAGGTTACCCAAAGGGTTTGCTCAACCGAGCCAGAAAGAGGGCATGGTACCGTCCTCGAGAGACTCTCCTTGAGCTGCAACCTAAAGATGAGAAAATGGATAAATTGGTCTGCGTCACCACATTTAATACTAAGGGTGGGAGGCAAATTCCGTTCCGCTCGCGGAATTTGCGAAATTTAGGCATTTTCGCGTTCCGCGGAGAACGCGGAAATGTTGAAATTTCCGCGATCCGCTGCGTAGTGGAGTTTTTTTCATGTTTGCGCTTTAAAAATGCGTTCTCGCGCGCGCGGTCGACTTACCGGGATACCTGCATTCGCGACGAGTTTTTCTATCCGTTCGCGTGCGCCACGAGATGTTGGTAGCCGATCGCGCTATCCCGCGAGAGTTTGCGATCGCGAACACGTCATTTGCCGCGCCATCGGACACCGCGAGAGTCTGCGATCGCGAACACGTCATTCGCCGCGCCATCGTGCACCGCGAGAGAGATTGCGATCGCGAACACGTCATTCGGGCGCGCCATCGGACATCCAGTGGAATGTTGGTGAAGCTCGCGATCCCGAACACGCAAAATTTGCAATCTGGAGAAGAAGAATATCTCGAGCAGCATAAAACCTTCTATAAAATGATGATTTGGATGAAAAAAACTCCTCACATTGATATTTGGCTCTCCTTTTTTGTCAAATATTTTGGAGGGGAGAGGGAGGAAGTGCCACAGAGTCTCCTACTTCCTGTTCCTTTCCAGCAGGCTCCTCCCAGTGCTTTGTCCATCTCCTGTTCATTTTTCATTTGGATTTGTGTCTGCTGCATCATTATCATTGGATTTGAGGACTTTTGGATTTGAGATTTTACAAGTAAGTTGGTGTTGTTTGATTGGGGCATTGCAGTTGCTGCAACTACAATTTTGGTACTTTTCATCATTTAAAAAAAAAAAAAAATAGTTGTGGGTAGCCAGTAGGCCCAGAGCTAGTCATGGGTGGGTGCATGATGAAACAACTGTTCCTTTGTTGTGTGATGTATTTATTTATTTCAAACATCATTTAGGGCATGGATGGCATTGGATTGAATTGCAAAATGTGTATTTTTGGGTGTATTTCAGTTTTTGGGTGTGTGTTAAATAAATGCCTTAGTTGTGTGTGGTATGTTGCAGACCTTGTTTAGCCCTGTGGATTTTCGTTTTTGCATTTTATTGCATTACAGGCAAAGCAGTGTGGTTTAGCATGCAGCCTTTGCCTGGCTATTATAGGCCTGTTTTCAGCACATTGTTTTCCAGGCCTCCTGCTTGTTGCTTGTGATTTGTGAGTGTCCATGTGGCTGGTGGCCATTTCTGGTGGGAGTTATAAGTGTGCTGCTTTTTCCATATAGGCCTGCATGTGTTTCCTTTGTGGCCTAGGCTTCTTGTTGTTGTGGGCCTGGCCATGAGGCTGGTGGCCATTTTGAAGCCCGGTAGTGTGCTTTTACCATAGGCCTGCAAGCTTGTGGCCTAGTCTGCCCACAGGCCTTTCATCCAGTAGGCTCAGAGGTAGTCATGGGTGCATCAAACAACTGTTTCTGTGTGTTGTGTTGAATTTAAACATCATTTAGGGCATGGATGGCATTGGATTGAATTGCAAAATGTGTATTTTTGGGGGTATTTCAGTTTTTGGGTGTGTCTTAAATAAATGCCTTTGTTGTGTGTGGTGTGTTGTTGTGTACCTTGCAGAGCTTGTTTAGCCCTGTGGATTTTCGTTTTTGCATTTTATTGCATTAAAGGCAAAGCAGTGTGGTTTAGCATGCATCCTTTGCCTGGCTATTATAGGCCTTTTTCAGTACATTGTTTTCCAGGCCTCCTGCTTGTTGCTTGTGATTTGTGAGTGTCCATGTGGCTGGTGGCCATTTCTGGTGGGAGTTATAAGTGTGCTGCTTTTGCCATTTATTCCTGCATGTGTTTCCTTTGTGGCCTAGGCTTCTTGTTGTTGTGGGCCTGGCCATGAGGCTGGCGGCCATTTTGAAGCAAGGCAGTGTGCTTTCCTTTTTGCCATAGGCCTGCATTGTCTGTCTTCAGTTTCTTGTTGTTGTGGGCCTGGCCATGAGGCTGGAGGCCATTTTGAAGCCAGGCAGTGTGCTTTTTGCCATAGGCCTGCATTGTCTGTCTTCAGTTTCTTGTTGTGGTGGGCCTGGCCATGAGGCTGGAGGCCTTTTTGAAGCCAGGCAGTGTGCTTTTTGCCATAGGCCTGCATTGTCTGTCTTCAGTTTCTTGTTGTTGTGGGCCTGGCCATGTGGCTGGTGGCCATTTTGAAGCCCGGTAGTGTGCTTCTATCCATAGGCCTGCAAGCTTGTGGCCTAGTCTGCCAACAGGCCTTTCATCCAGTAGGCTCAGAGGTAGTCAGGGGTACATGAAACAACTGTTTCTGTGTGTTCTGTTGAATTTAAACATCATTTAGGGCATGGATGGCATTGGATTGAATTGCAAAATGTGTATTTTTGGGTGTATTTCAGTTTTTGGGTGTGTGTTAAATATATGACTTTGTTGTGTGTGCGGTGTGTTGTGTACCTTGCAGACCTTGTTTAGCCCTGTGGATTTTCGTTTTTGCATTTTATAGCATTATAGGCAAAGCAGTGTGGTTTAGCATGCAGCTTTGCTTGGCTATTATAGGCCTGTTTTCAGTACATTGTTTTCCAGGCCTCCTGCTTGTTGCTTGTGATTTGTGAGTGTCCATGTGGCTGGTGGCCATTTCTGGTGGGAGTTATAAGTGTGCTGCTTTTGCCATTTAGGCCTGCATGGTTTTCCTCTTGGCTTACTGCTTCCATCCATCCCCTTTGCCAGCTGCAGCTCCCTGAATGATGTGATGAGCAAATAATTTAATGCCAAACAGGTCCACTTCCATTACATTTGTATTTGTTGTTCCTCTTCTTTCCTATCCTTCCTGAGAGTGTACACGGTATACCATGAAAACCCTTGTTGACAAAGTCTCACAAATGGCTACACTAAGTTATATCTTTTATTTGTTTGTTTGTACTAGTAGTAATTGAACCACAACAACAAATGCAACATTTCACTGATGTTCTTCTCCTGGCTTCTTTGCTTTTAGGTGCACAAAAAGACAGATGAGGAGGTGTCATCATCATCACCCGTTGTACTGCCAGACAGAAGTCCTGCTGCGCACCACGTCACGTCCACGTGTGACCACAGACATCTCTGCAACTTGTGGACCTGCGTCCTTCTGGCATCTGAAGAAGATGGGCCCAAAGAAAGTTAACAGGTCCTCCAGTACCAAGAAAGTTGTCAGTGAGAAGAAGGAACAGAAAAAGGAAGTGGCACTTACCAAGACTGGTGTGCCGCCCCAGGTGTTTTTTGGGAGAAAAAAAAATTACGCCTGCAGCAGCGTTGTCCGGGGACCAGGCTGGGAGCAGCACCTCCGCATCACTGGGCCAGCCCCACCAACCTAGGCCCAAGCCCATGAGTGTCGTAGAGGTAGCCAGTCTACTAACGAGCAGCGATGTTGAAATGTCATTATCGCAAAGTAGTACACAATCAACGCAGGCGGAAACTCAGCAGATAAGTGGGCAGCAGCAGGCGCAGCAGCAGGCGCAGCAGCCGCAAGAACAGCAGCAGCCGCAAGAACAGCAGCAGTCGCAAGAACAGCTTCAGCCGCAAGAACAGCAGCAGCCGCAAGAACAGCAGCAGCCACAAGAACAGCAGCAGCCGCAAGAACAGCAGCAGCCGCAAGTACAGCAGCAGCCGCAAGTACAGCAGCAGCCGCAAGAACAGCAGCAAGAACAGCCACAACAACAGCCCACAATAGTAGTTGTTCCTCCTGAAGTAGGGGCATTTCAGGAAATTGAGCTTCCTGCAGACAAAGAGGAGCAAGCCACTGTTTCAGAAGATCCATTGTCTTCCAGACCCCCAGCAAGGAAAAGGAGGGTTAGTCCATCATCTTCTTCTTCAAGCCCCGCTTCTGATGATCGAGATGCCACTTGGAAGCCACCAGCTCAGTCTGTGAGTGATGCATGCCACAAGACAAGGCTAGTGAAAAGGAAGGTTCCAGAAAGCCTTAGAGTTATGGAGGTAGATGTACAAGAGGGGGATGATGATGATGACGAGCCAGTCATCACAAACATCACTCCCGGCCCAAAGGAGATGGAGACCAACATTATTACCCTATCCAAAATCGCTGCGAGGGATGTAGCACAGATACCACCAACACAGGTAACACCAACACGACCTCCAGCTTCCATATTTGCATTTGCAAAGGCCCGGCAAGGACCTACATCCAGCTCAACCACCACCTCAGTAGGTAGTGGTAGTGTAATAACTGCACAGAGTGACATTCCAGGCCCACCCTCCAGTTCATCTGGTATTGAAAGTGGCACATCCAGCAGCGCCAGAAAGTTCTCCTCCCCAGTTTGGGACTTCTTTTCGGTTAGCAGTAAGGAGGAGAACATTGCTATATGCTCAATTTGTCGACATGCTGTTAGGCGGGGTAAGCTTGGTACAAACTATGGTATCGGAGGCCAAACAAGTCATCTCAAAATACACCACAGTATCCAGTGGGAGGCTCACCTACTGCGCTTAGAAAAAAAGTAAAACTGAACCCATTGCTGTTGTTGGGGATGAAGAATTAGGGGAAGATATGATCGCGGTGGAAGGTGAACAAGAAGGAGACATTTCTAGCCCTGTCCCCAGCAGTGTAGTGGTACCGCCCACATCCTCAGCAACATCTCAGTGGCACCGTAGTAAGAAGACTCCGAGTCAGACTGAGAGTGAGACACCAAAGCAACCGAGTACTGCAATGAAAAAAAGTGCGTCGTTGAGCCTAACTGAGTTCAAGAAAACAGCTGCACCACAAAGGAAAATAATCCAGCCTACCATTGAGAGCATGCTTAGGTCGGAGGGGCAGTACCAACGCAACCACCCAACTGCACGGTTGTACAATGCGAAGCTGGCTAAAATGTTAACGCTGGACCTTCTCCCTTTTTCATTTGTGGAAAGGGTGGGTTTCCTTGAATTTGTGTCAGCCATCTGCCCTAAATGGAAGGTTCCCAGCCGGTCCTATTTCGCCAGAGTTGCTGTTCCAGCACTACATCACGATGTGCTGGAATTGTTTGGACAAGCTTTGCAGCAGAGTGCTGTTCACAATATCCACCTGACAACAGACATGTGGACCAGTTGCCAAGCCATTGATTACATGTGCATCACTGCACACTGGGTCTCTTTTGTGGGGGTTAGAGATAAGCTATCTGAAGTAGGTGCTGTTGACACAGCTGAGATTTTTAATGCTACTCGGAAACATGCAACTGTAGCCATGTTCGCCATGGAGAAATCTCATACTGCTGTAAACATTTTGGAAGAGTTTCGCAGCAAGGTCTTTGAATGGCTGCGCCCAAGAGGGCTTAAGATTGGTTTTGTTGCCACAGATAATGGCAGTAATGTACTTAAGGCCATGGAGCTTGGTTGCTATTTCAGGGTCCCGTGTTTGGCGCACTGCATTAACATTATAGTTCAAGACTTTCTGAAAAAAGAAGCCATAGTCAGCAACTTACTGACCACCTGCCGAAGAATATGCACTCATTTCAGCCATTCTTTTAAAGCTCGGAAGCAGCTGAGGATCATTCAACGTTACTATAGAATGCCAGTCAAAGCACTCATCCAGGAGGTGGCAACACGTTGGAACTCAACTTATTACATGCTTGACCGTCTGTTTGAGCAGTACAGACCAATCAATGAATATGTCATGCGAAGAGAGGATGCTACTGTGAAAGGTATGACCCTTCAGATGGACCAATGGTGCCTAGTTAAATGCCTGACAGAGATGCTTCTTCCTTTCGAGGTCTTCACACGTGAAGTCAGCAAGGAGGACTGTACTATGGGCCAAGCTATCCCATTGTTGCACATGCTAGAGCAACAGCTGAAGGAGGTGTCTGAAGCGTACAAAGGTGTAGAGGAAAAAAAAGAAGCATATGAGTTGGTGGAGAGCTTATCCCGTCGCTTAGCTGACAATACAAGGGTGCAAAATAAGATTTTGTCACAAGAACATTACATTTGTGCCACAATTCTGGATCCACGGTCCAAATCGGCACTGAACAGTAAGACATGAATTCCTTTTTCCGAAGTGGATGTTGCCCGGTACAAAACTTGGATAGCTGAGGCAGCCAGTCATTTGGAAAATGAAGGGCTGCTAATTAAAAGCCCGCTACATAAACCCACAACAAGTACTGCAGCAGGGCATCCGGCGTCAAGTTCAACTTCTGAGCCTGAGGGCAGTGCGTTTGGCTCAGAACACTCACCAACACTATCGACAACAGCAAGAACCGGATCATCAGCCCCAGTAAAATCATTAAAGGATTGGTATTTACAGCAAGGACTTGCTAGGTCCAGTGCTGATGCAAAGACAAAAGAGGCCGAACAAAGTGTAGCACCCCTGAACATTGAGCGGATGGTCCAGGCCTATCTGGATGACCCAACAGAGGTGTACATTGAACAAAAACCCATTGCGGTATTGGTATGGGAAAAGGGGCCAATGGCCACTGGTCAGCAGGCTGGCGATAAACTATCTGGCTTGCCCTGTTGCAAGTGTCTCTTCTGAACGTGTTTTCAGTGCTGCTGGTTCCATTGTAACAGTGAGAAGGACCAGTCTCTCACCCAAAAACGTGGAGAGGTTAACCATGATCAAAATGAATCAGCACTTTATACCACCGAATTACACAATACATGAATCAACGGAGGAAGCTGAGGACAGCGGCTCAGGTGACGGAAGTAGTGTGTTAGATGATGATTACCTACTTCTGGTTGAAGCCCCAGAGTTTGAGGATGAGCTATACTTCCCTGACAATTAAGTTTGCACTTCTTACTGACTTCCTCCCTTATTTACTTTTATTTGTGTGTCTGTCTTTCTGGTTCGAAACTTCGAATCACAACAAATCCATCACCACCGTCTTCTAGTCTTTTTATTGCCATATAAGTTTCAGCTGTCTGCATTTCACAGTCCACTCCTCCGAATCCTGCTCCTCCATCCTCCTGAATCGCCCTAAATCCATTGCCCTCAAGCCAGATGATGATTGGATGAAGCATAATAGAAGAAAAAAGAAAATCTTTCCTCGTTGAGTCCCTCCAAAAGAAGTGGAACATGATGATGACTACTATAGCTATCCTCCTTTCTGAGCCGAGAGAGACTGCCCATTAACTGAAGATGAGAAGGAACAGGTAATGAATGATGCCATGCATTGGATGCTGACTGAGTTATTTGTGTTGTTGTTGTTTGTTGTGCATGAAGTTAATTCATTGTGTACTATTATCTAATCTACACACTAAAAGTAACTCAAGGCAATTTTTCCCTTCTTGTATTTTAATAACAAATTTGTACTTCTACTGCAGGCCGATACATTGCATTTTGAATATAGAAAGGTATCTGTACACTGAACACTGAGTTGGACAACACCATGATGATGATAACCACAGTGACATAATATCTTCGCAGTCACTCAGCAGGATTGGAGATGATTGATGGAATAAGTCAGGGCGTTTCATGAGTGGCATAAAAGGTAAACAGGTCAACAACAACCACACCAGACCTACATGTCTGTGTAGTGGTGGAGTCAAGTGTAGTGGTATGACTGACAGCGGTGTATTGATTTAGTCACTTAATTTGTAAAATGCTATGTTGCTGGATATGAGCTTTGTCAGAAAATGTACGCTAAATGGAGGATGTGCAAAGGTTGCCGTCACCGTGGGCCTGCTCTGTCCTGTTGTTGTTGTAGGTTAATGCTGGAAACAGACTAGAGTAGACATGATGTATCCATGCCGACTCTGAAAGTGTTCTTGTTGCACTCCACCGTAATTTACGCATTTCTTTTCTACTTGGTTTTTCAATATCCCTTTTGTTTTTCCATCTACAATTACAGGCCGTCCCTTACCCTGTGCTATACTTGGAAAAACAACGCACACTTACCTTACCAATGAATCTACATCTGCCAGGCAGGTAGTGGCGTCACCCAAGATTGATGGACGGAGCATCCATGGAAGGGAGGACCAAGAGGAATGCCGAGATGCAACTCCCCATTTTGACCAGGATAACACAGTAACAGTATCAACTTTCATCATCTTTTAAATAATTTGATTCATTTTTTGTCTTCAATCATTACTACTGTGTGTTGTTGTTATTATTATTATGTTTGCTCTCTGCTTATAATTCATCCCTACAGCTATTGTTAAATTTTCTTTGCTATCTTTAAAAGTAAGCCTGGTACAACAGAACACAAACTGTATGTAATCCGGGTCTCTCTGAGGGCAGACAGGCAAGGCAAATTGCATAATATACTGCTGCCCTGTACTGTCTAATTGTCTAGTAGTAGTTAGTAAGTACTACTTATCATTAACCATCAAGTTATCATCATCATGCATGCATTTCCTTTTTCTCCCTTAACAGATTTATAGATATGGTAGTCTACAAAGATTGTGTTTTATTGTTTGTCCATGCGTACTGTTTTTCTTTGTCAAACCTTTCCCCAAACCCCTCTTCCATACCATTCATCAAACCCTAACCCTCTTCCCCCGGGCTGTGTGATTTATTGAGGTGTGACTAAATTAAATGTACACCAATAATTGATCACACGCTTGCTGGGGTGGATGTGGCGAAAGCAACACTAATTCAATTTCAAGGCAGGGTGAGGATCTTCTTCTGCTTGCCCACCCATGATTAGTATATTTGCGAGGTAACTTTTTTACCAAAGAAACCTAATCCATCATCATTAATTGCCGGCATTGATTGGATTTGTCATCCTATTACACACAGCACTAAAGGTTACGCTTGTGTCGAGTGTAGGCCTAGTTGAGTGACTCGACACAACTACAGTTTGGAACTTGTTGTACTAGGCTATCCCCGCCACCATTATGTTTTATTTACTTCGCTCTACTACTCCTCCCAGAGTCTCTCTCAGGCGACTGACTGTCTCATTTTCTTTTTTTGTAAATGCTACTGCCAGTGTCTACTACTACCACCACAACCATGGCATCTCCATTCTCTTCGGAAAGCAAACCTTCATCTTCATGCAGCCATCGCTGTACCTAACTTAAACATCAATCACAGGTAAGAAAAGATGTTTGGGCCGGGGAAGGTATAATAATGGACTAGGAGGAGAGACTGATAGTACTAGTAGGACAAGTCACTCAGTGAGGGGTACCGCATCTATCTGTTTGTGTGTTACAAAATCGGCAGATTATTTAAATCAAACACTGGCTGCGGCCCTGCAGCTGCAAGGAAGGAAACCATGTGACGTAAAACAGTAACCCCTCCCACAAAACATTAACAACGTATGCTATGTTTAAGTATAAATAAATATAATTTAATGCCCTAACAAAAATAAACTATGTGAAAAATCCCACAACACCTGACCCACCCCTCTCCCTAACCCCAACCAATGTCCAAAACGAGAAAGTCCAACGGTAACCAATGTCCATAATAAAGCCCAACGCCCAATTCCCACCCACCAAAAAAAGGATTAAAAAAGGGGCAATCAAACAAGGTCTTTAGCGGCGGGCTCTTCGGATTTCCCTCTCCAGGACCTTGACCCTCTTCTTAAGCTTCTTAAGCTCCTCTACCTCCTCCTCCAGTCGCGCATTTCGGAGCATGCGGCGCGCATATGCCCTGCAGTTGCATCCACAGGGGGGGGCAGCAGTGCTGGATGTTTTTGATGGTGTGCGGCGGCGGGCGGCTGCCTGACCGCGGCGCCGTGCCACTGGAGGGGCCTGGCTGGGGCCCGGGCCATTGGAGGAGGCTGCAGCTGCTGCTGCCTCCTCCTCCTCCGCCAGAACCACCAGCCGCCGGTACTCTTTACAGATGGCCTCCAGCTTCTGGCGCCGGGCCATGGCTGCCAACTCCTTCCTGGTTGGTTCTGGAGGAGCTATATCAAGAAAGAAAAAAAGACTATTACCAATACTATTAGCAAAACAGTAACACAACACATAGTGGCATAGTAGCACTAGCAAGCACAGTACATAACATTTGCGGTATGTATCTGTCCTCCCACTTCCTCAGCCTCTAACATTTGTGGGAGTTTCAGGCATTATACTAGCACTATGGATGGACTCGAGTACACAGGACACCAGTCTTCTTCTTCTCTCTAGTTTTGCGAAATTACATAACCTTGTTGTAGCCGGCATGCCAGCTCAGTCAGCTTGCGCCCAAGACAAACATACTCGAGTCATGACGCAGACTCACGTTAGTTTTATTTACTACTGTCTGCAGGTGGGGAAGCTCGTATTTTTCTATTACGGGTGGCACTGGCCATACTCTCTCTGTTACATCAAGGGCAATTGCTCAATTTCACTTTCACCCTGCCCTGACTACTACAAAAAGGCAGATTATATATCTGATCCAATGATCATTGCTTATATATGGGACGACATGAGGTACTTTGTTTTGAATGATTGTGTAACCAGCCGATAGGCCACCCATGACAGGCTGGCTGACACAGTCGAAAATAAATTAACATAGGTAGGGAGTGGTCCTCGGAGTCGGAGGAAGGCGCTTGATAACTACATACATACACAATATATATATATGCTGTGCTTGCAAACTACTGTGAGTCAAGGGAGTATTCTGAAAATACAACTTATATTCCCCTCGGCTTTGCTACTCTGGCGCTGTTTCTTTTAGATTCTCTTCAAACTATGACTCTGCATCCAGTGACAGTCTCCACCTATGCTATCTATGATGAATACCATCCAGGCATCCATCCATTCAAAGTAAACATCTATAATTCTTCTTAATCTCTCAACAAACCTTAGTTTGTTTCACCAACAACCACCCATGCGTCCTTCCTTGCTTGCCTTGGCTTTGAGTTTGACCCAAACACCGCTGACGATTCTTGCTATCCTATCCACCCATACGGTGTCGCCCACCCAGGCAGGCATCTTTTCTTTCACCTTCAACAACCCATGCATCTGATTCCTATCAGCCACCTATGCATGCTTCCAACGTATCCTTCTCTGCCAGTCATATTACATCTCGCCCGTCCTTCCTCCTTCCACCCTTCTTTCCCTTTTTCTTCAACACATCCATCAAGGTCATCTAATCTGACTTTTAGTCTTCTCCATAAAACTTTCACAGCTGAGTTGGAGTCAGATAGAAGAGGCCATTGGTTACTCAACTCATGCCGCTAATGCTATTGCTAATGCTAAGTAAAGGGTGTCTTCTTCAACCGTTGTAATGTTCACTACAACTTCATACTTACTAAGTCACTCTCAACAGTACAGTGAGTGTACATCCTTCCAGCTAGTGTAATGTCAATAAGTAAGGAATATAACTTACCACCGCCCGCCACTGCTGCTGGCTCTCCCCCTGTAGCTCCTGCAGGTGCCGCATCTCCTGCTCCCTCCGAAATGGCCGCGTCGCCATCGCCGCTGGCCCCGGCACTGGTGGTCGGTAGTACGCCTAGAAAAAACATTACACATTTTTAGATGCCATATACACCTCCCCCCATGACTGAGAAATGCTTGCATTATAATATCTAACGTGCACCATTTTTCTCATAACAGGCGGAAGATTCCCTTCTACGAACCAGAGCTTTGCAGAGCTTATGATGTAACCACTACTTCTACGTTCTAAGGTGAGGGGTCCCCCAGAATTTGCACAAGATCTTTTGTCTTCTATGGACTTGTAGTTGTAACAATGTTTATTGTTTTAATCTTATGCATTTTGCTGTTGGAGCTGGCTCGTATAGTATACTGAATTGTAGAACAACATACAGAGCTTGTTAGTTGAAAATAAACCTTTTGAACTTACACATAGACTCTGTGGTATTTGGTGTGGTGGACTTACACGAGTGAGTGAGCGAAAGGGTGCTATGTTCTGGGTTGTCTAATCATTGGGTATCTTCGGAGGGGTTCGGGGACCTATTGAGACACTATAGCTAGTCGGTCAGGGGATTGTGGGTTCTGACTGAGGTGTGAGGAAGGTCCAACCTCCCATCACCAACATCCTATTTTCTTGTGCACAGTTCTGTATGTGCAGAATCCCCACAACAGTAGTAGTATGTACTATATCCTATCAAAAATAGTCAAATATCTGGTTGGGCATTTTGTTGGTGGGAATTGTCGAAAAGCCTCAAGATTAAGAAGACTAGAAGAGGACAACCCAAAGGACTGGACTCAGTGGCTAGAGCTATTGGTCAATCTGAGTTTTATTTAAAACCTTTTAAATAAAGAGTGGCCAACTGGGCAAGCTTAGCTACAGACAGACTAATAGTAGTAGTACAGAGAGTCAGAGCAGAGGCAGTTAGAGGCAGGGATAACAAGAATTTAGAAACAGATAGTCAAGATCGAAGAAGATTTTGTAAAAAATAGAATTAGGAACCAGAATTAATAGTTCGGAAATAATAAGGTGCAGTAAAAGTTAGGGAAATATAATTATTAATATTAACCACTGGAGGACTTACTGGGGCCAGCAGCAGAGCCCTCGGTAGAGGAGCGATCCTGGCCCTGGGAGGCATCTTGTCCTTGTTGTCCCGCCAACTCTGACCCCGTCTTCTTGCCCCTGGGTGCTGATCATGTAAGATATAATAAAGAAAGAGACAAACATTAATGATTGGTGTGAAACAAATAAAATATTTTAAAAAACGCTCCAAAAGCATTTTAGGAAACAACAATTGCAATAAAATTGACCTATCTAATCTGATCGACTAGTAGTATTATTGCGGCATTCATGGACCGTCTACTTATTATTTATGAACACTAATCCAGTGTTCCATTCTGATTCCAGAATACTAACTAAGCCTAAGTACCACCTGACCTAGCCCACCTATTCCAGATGGGCCAATTGTTAACTAAGTCTACATTTCCATTTATTTTAGCCCTCAAAAATGCATAGATGGAGGACACATGCATAAATGTTTGCATACACCAAATTGTTGGTTCGTTGCTGCTGATGTTCTGCTAGCGATAAGCCTATTACCACTCACTAAACAAACTACAAAAGATTCTACTAAGGACTGGGGTAAGCAGCACTCTGCAGCACGTGACGTGACAGAGGATGCGTCACGCAGACCACTAAAAAATTACCAACTAATACTAATAAGTAACTAAACATATCAATCCACAACTATCTCTTCTTAGTGGCAGGAGGACAAAGGAAGGACTAGAGTCTCTCTAGCATTACCTAACTTAAGTTCTCTAAAGTAAACTCTTACATAATCGTCGGGCAAAGCGAGCGCAAAGTTGCAAACAAGTAAGATTAGTAGCGCCAAGCACCTGTGTCATAACAATCACAGAAGGTTTTTAAACGTAATTTACCTGCAATGTAAGCAGCAGCATTCTTGCTGTTCGGAAAAAATATATATTCGCAATATATATAACACAGAGCAGAAGAACACAAAGTCGTAATATTAAATAGCTACTCACCAAGCCCCGGGACCTCCACTCCTAGCAGGTCCAGCAGGTCCTGCTCCCGGTCCAGGATATCGGACCACCGGTGCGTCAGCTGGGTATCGGTGAGCTAGACACCAGAGCAGCGAAACACTGCCCGGCGCACCTTTCCCCACCGCTGGCGACGCTCCCGGAGCCCTTACCCGGACCCAGGCCTGCCGCCTGCTGCTAGCCTTAAGGGGAGGTGGCGCTGCACAAAAAAAACAAGGGCGGCCACCTCCGCCTCACCAAATATGGCCCGTTCCTGCACCCCTCGTGGGCGCCGCCTTCCACTGGGAAGGCGGTCACGGCTGCGGCTACGGGTAGCCTTTCCCTTGGCCTTGCCCTCTCCCTTGGCCATGGTTCTGGGACTCGGGGGGGGGGGGAATAAAAGGGAGGAATTAGAAAAGTAAGTAAAAGAAAAAGCAAGTTATAGAAAAAGAGTGAAGAAGTAGTAGAAAAAGTCACAAAAAGTAGAAAAAGAGAGATAGATAATAAATAAAAAAGATTTTAAAAAAGTGTACAGAAACAAAGGATTGCAAAGATAGAGGGAGGATAGAAAAGCAGGCCCAGAACCATAGCAATAGACTGAAAAACAAGATGGCCCCGCCCATTGCGACCGCATGGGCAAGTTCGCGCAATATTTCCCCCCCGAGCATGCAAAAAGCGTCGCGAACACGTAATACGCGTTTCCGAACAGGAGATACTCATCGCGAACGGGCGGGAGCACGCAATACGCGACCCAGAACAGGAAATAAGCATCGCGAGCGGGCGGGACGAGTGAAAAACAAGATGGCCGCGCCCAATAGCGACCGCATGGGCAAGTTAGCAATATATTTCCCCACGAGCACGCAAAAACACATCGCGAACGGGCGGGGAAAGCAATTCCGGGTGCTCGCGGAGATTTTGTACATTTTCGCGATAATTTGCGTAGCGCGACTACACAAATTCCGCCCACCCCTATTTAATACAAGGAGCCATGAGATAAAAAAGGTGATCAAGAAGTACTGGAATCTGGTAGGCACAGAAATCAACATAAAGGACGAGCCTATTTGCCTTTAAGCGAGCAAGAAATGTCAAGGACTATGTTGTTAGTTCCAATTTGGAAACCGCAAAGCCACCCGACATCAGACAACAACTGAATTTGCCACCACTGGTGGGCCACTTTAAATGTAGTAATTGCAAAGCTTGCAATCTCTCCTTGGTAGGCTCGTCATTCAATCATCATGGCCAAACATATTCCCTAACACAACATACCAATTGCAACAGTTGTAACGTAATCTACGCTATAAGATGCCCCTGTGAGAAAATATATGTAGGCCAAACCACACAAAAAGTTAAAACCAGGATCCTGCAACACTGCAGTAGGATCCGCTGCAAGGCAAAACCAAAGGGGGATGATGGACGGAGTGTTGAACATTGCAAGCACTCACCCCCAGTCAACTGATCTGGGTTTAATCCATCATCATTCTTTAGCTCACTCCGCCACCCCAGTTCAGACATGGCCATATGCAAATCAGTCTGACCCTGTGCCTCATGGGAGCAGTCCAGCCCGAACTGCCAAGCCATGTCTTCCCTGGACCGGAAACAAGCATCCTGGGACCGGTTTCTGGCTTACAGCCGTCATCAGCCAGGCTATCTTGAATCCAGTGGCAAAGTGAGCAAGGGACCCACGTCTGGGCATACCCTGCCAACTTAGGGCGAACATAGCAAAACCAAAGGGGGATGATGGACGGAGTGTTGAACATTGCAAGCACTCACCCCCAGTCAACTGATCTGGGTTTAATCCATCATCATTCTTTAGCTCACTCCGCCACCCCAGTTCAGACATGGCCATATGCAAATCAGTCTGACCCTGTGCCTCATGGGAACAGTCCAGCCCGAACTGCCAAGCCATGTCTTCCCTGGACCGGAAACAAGCATCCTGGGACCGGTTTCTGGCTTACAGCCGTCATCAGCCAGGCTATCTTGAATCCAGTGGCAAAGTGAGCAAGGGACCCACGTCTGGGCATACCCTGCCAACTTAGGGCGAACATAGCAAAACCAAAGGGGGATGATGGACGGAGTGTTGAACATTGCAAGCACTCACCCCCAGTCAACTGATCTGGGTTTAATCCATCATCATTCTTTAGCTCACTCCGCCACCCCAGTTCAGACATGGCCATATGCAAATCAGTCTGACCCTGTGCCTCATGGGAACAGTCCAGCCCGAACTGCCAAGCCATGTCTTCCCTGGACCGGAAACAAGCATCCTGGGACTGGTTTCTGGCTTACAGCCGTCATCAGCCAGGCTATCTTGAATCCAGTGGCAAAGTGAGCAAGGGACCCACGTCTGGGCATACCCTGCCAACTTAGGGCGAACATAGCAAAACCAAAGGGGGGTGATGGACGGAGTGTTGAACATTGCAAGCACTCACCCCCAGTCAACTGATCTGGGTTTAATCCATCATCATTCTTTAGCTCACTCCGCCACCCCAGTTCAGACATGGCCATATGCAAATCAGTCTGACCCTGTGCCTCATGGGTACAGTCCAGCCCGAACTGCCAAGCCATGTCTTCCCTGGACCGGAAACAAGCATCCTGGGACCGGTTTCTGGCTTACAGCCGTCATCAGCCAGGCTATCTTGAATCCAGTGGCAAAGTGAGCAAGGGACCCACGTCTGGGCATACCCTGCCAACTTAGGGCGAACATAGCAAAACCAAAGGGGGATGATGGACGGAGTGTTGAACATTGCAAGCACTCACCCCCAGTCAACTGATCTGGGTTTAATCCATCATCATTCTTTAGCTCACTCCGCCACCCCAGTTCAGACATGGCCATATGCAAATCAGTCTGACCCTGTGCCTCATGGGAACAGTCCAGCCCGAACTGCCAAGTCATGTCTTCCCTGGACCGGAAACAAGCATCCTGGGACCGGTTTCTGGCTTACAGCCGTCATCAGCCAGGCTATCTTGAATCCAGTGGCAAAGTGAGCAAGGGACCCACGTCTGGGCATACCCTGCCAACTTAGGGCGAACATAGCAAAACCAAAGGGGATGATGGATTAAACCCAGATCAGTTGACTGGGGGTGAGTGCTTGCAATGTTCAACACTCCGTCCATCACCCCCTTTGGTTTTGCTAGGATCCGCTGCAAGGTACAGGGGGCTCCCTTAGTAGATCACTACTCTAATAGTGGTCACACAGCTGACAACCTACAATGGTGGATATTAGAAAAAAATCAACCTACACCCCAGAGGTGGCAATATACTCTCTGCTCTCAGCTTTAAAGAATGTAGGTGGATTCATACCCTGGACTCAGTGAACCAGGGACTGAACGAACAAGAGGAGACCTACCGACAGATGGCCAGGCTGTAGGCCACTTATAGTCTTGCACATATTTGACCCCCTTTCTTCACTACACATGATTAACTGATGGCCAGACCAGAAATCGATGATAGCCCCACATAGTCTTTATTCCCCCGCTGCACTCAACACAACGTGACAGTATATCCAATTTAGCTATATGATGTCCATCATATCTGACTTGCTGTCATCATGTGAATTGGGTGTGTGATAATGACATCTGAAGGTTTGCATTAACACCAGACGGAATAATGGCAGCCATCTTTGCATGACATGATTCAACCTCATAACTATCAGAACTGTGCGTGCATTAATGTGGCAATAGGCTAGGTACAAGATTAATTTTCACTCCATGCGCACCATGACTAGAAATTATATCTGCTTTATTTCAATGGGTGACTTGGGTTGTTAAGTGTATACACGTGTACACAATTGGGTCTTAGAATGGTGCATTGCTCCACCGACACCATAAGCAAACTGCCAAATCCCAATATGTGATGTGCTCATTCTTTTACTTACTTTCTAATGTTACCTCTCAATGGGTTTCCTACTTCCTAAGCATCTCTATTTAAAATGCACTTTAGACCTCTTGTGCAAATACTCCGATTTAGTCCACACGCACGAGTATTTAATTCATGTATAGATGCACTCGGACGGATGCTTATAACCGGTACAACATTAATGAAATGACACGCGGTTATCGTACTATAACTGAAGCAATTTATTAAATGTGTTGTCTGTGTTCTTTTAAACATTCCAGTTAGCTGCCATGCCACTTTGTCAAAAACACTCTAGACCTCTTGTGCAATACTTCAATTTAATCCACACGTATGAGTATTTAATGTAATTAACTTATGTATAGATGTATTCGGACATTTGTTTGTAACCGTTACAACCCTAATGCAATGACACACCGTTATTGCACCATGACTGTAGCAATTAATCAAATGTGTTGTTTGGTTTTCTAAATATTTTAATTAGCTGACGTGATATTTTCCTAAATAATATCATTTATCTCCGGCAACATTTCAAAATGACTCATGCTTTTGAGCTTGGTTTTCTAAATATTCTAGTTAGCTATTGTGCCACTTGCCCAAATAATATAATTCAACTTCGGCAACATTTCAAAATGCCTCATGCTTTTGAGCATTAAATAGCTCGGTCAGGCTCGACCAACTGATAAGGATTTTCGACATCCTAATCACCACGTCACGTCAGCTCTACTGAGCTGCTGCACCTCAACGTGCACGCATACTGATCCAGCTGACTATGACGTCAGCTAGCAGTCAATAGCAGACAGCTTTCACCGCGGCCGAACTTGAGAGAAATTCCGGACCGACAGCAGACGTATGCGCATACCCTAAAGGTGAGAGGAAGCATTCATGGACACATGCATGTGCCTCCTGATATGTCTGCCTTGTAATAGCTTTTACTAATAGGAATCTCTAACCCCATAGTACCCGACCTTCTTTGGTGGCATTAACTAATAAGCTAATTCTACATCACAAGACTCCAACTGGCTGGTGGAAGTCAAGTGTTTGAGCCACTGCTCATGATTAAGGTATGCTTTCCTTCGTTTGAAATATTTGCATTTTGCAGTCATTTGTATATAGGACCATATTATACCAATATCCTGCTCATTTTTGTTTAGACTCCAACCTGCTGGTGGAGATCTTCAACTTCATGAGTGTTTTTCCTCACAGTAAGGTACGTTGATTTGTCCTAGACTTTTGATACATGAGTTTTATCCAGCATGCATAGGATACTGATGGGCATTCCATTTAATCGTAGAATCATACCAGATGATGAATGTCTCCAATCCTTCGGGACCTTAACTAATTGAATTGATCGCCTATATTTTTGGATACCATTACTACGTCCTGACTTTTTGGTAAGGCCTTGTACCAGATGTTTCACATGAGCATTTTGGTCACTAAAATCACCATTAATTGCACACTAAAGACGTGCTCTTCTCATTTGTAGATCTTCCATTAGGATCGCAGCTTCCGTTTAACTACATTGATTGAATTATCGGTTCTTGTGGTAAGCCTCACCCTAGCTACTACACTATACGCAATAGTCCTTTGACTGTTGGAACACACCTGACTCCCTTTTTATAATTAATCTTATAGGCTGTCCACCATGTCTTTTTACAGTCCTGAAGAAGACCCGCTGTGACGCATATCACTCTGCGCTGTTTCCAAGGTCGAAACGTCGACGTGATTGTCATACATGTCTATACAGTTTTCTTGACCTTAACTTTAAATCACTATTGGGTCTTGCATTCATGTTAAAAATCAGAGGACAGGACAGAAATTCTGTACTGAATTTATCTATGTCACTTATGTATATCATGTATATATATATAGTGCACCTTTGACTTCATTAGTCTCCACATGTCACTTTTTCACAATAGTCACTTTTGTATCACCGTAATTAATTGTGTTTATAACAGCCATACATTTATATTCAATGCCTTTTGAAATAACAAAAGATTAAATTAACTCTGTTTTTGGCAAATTTTTCTTCTCTTGGTGTGTTCTTATCAAAAATTGTTTTCAATTGATTGATAACAAATTGAGATACATCATTGTCTTTGTATTGAATGCATGAATCACAGCAATTGTGTTACCCAACAGAACCAACTGTTTTCTATATCACACCTACCCCCAAGCAGAAACAGCATAGCACGTCGGTGAGCCTCAAAGGCTTCCTGCTCTTTGTTATGTTGACCAGGGCCTCTCCAGCTAGTGGAGATGCCCACCCCCCTGACCAAGCCTGATTTTAGGCAGCAAGTTCGGCAGGAAAACTAGTAAGCAAGAGAGGTGTGTCCCCTCTCAGCCAGGACCACCCCTAAGGTGCCCAGAGCTGAAGTGACACCCTCTTTTGAAAATCCTCCATATTATTTTGGAGTATTCTAGCCAATAGGGTTGGGTATGCCACTGTTATGTTTCATATAGGTACCCTAATATAGGCCGGGGTAACATCATACACCATCACCTACATTATCTCCCTTACACTACACAGTAACGAGCCTTTAGTATTGAACCTTTACCTAGTTCTAGTCCTGGGTGCAGAAGGAGGGTTTTTCCCTGAACAATAGCGTCCTATAACTCCATCAACGGACTCATACAGTATGAATGAATATTTATGAGAGTTCCTGGAAACCAGGCTGGGGTTACACACCACCTTCACAATATCTACGTACACGGTTCATCCCATACGTCATCCTCACATCCAACAATGGCTAATGCAAGAAACAAGGGACAAAGAAACCCTAGATACTTTTTCGTATAAATATAGCACATCTGGCTAGGGTTGTCAGAGGAGAACCAAGACTTCCAGGCCGACCCACTGAGCAGAGACGCTGAGGCTCCTGCATGCAGACGCTCCAGCTGACAGTGGTCTAGCACATCCCTCGCGGGGTGTCCAACTCGAGACCAGGACAGGTTCCCACACTCTCTCACTTCAGGTAATGGGGTTAGACTAAATCCTAGGGGGATTCTTGGCTTTACACCAACTCACATGCTAGGTACACTTAGGTACATCTAGATAGGCACCGTAGGAGTACGCGCACCTTTTATAATGCATTTTATGTTCATGTATGTATTCATGATTATTGCAAGATGGTAGAATTGTACTATCCTTTTATTCTCACTATACTGCTGATCATATATATCTGCTACTGTCTAACGGTTGTTTCAGCACATCTATTTTACACTAGAAGAACAACTGTGCAATAAACTCTTATTGTAACACGCCCGACTGTTTCTTCTGTGTAACACTCTGAGATCAGATAAGTGAGCACGAGTGACTGAGCGAAAAGTAGTACATTGTTTCCATGGTCCTGAGGGATCAGGGTTGTCATCTTCTGAGGTTGCCAGAAACTATTCTCTCCCCGATAAGAGGAGATTCTAGTGGCACTGTGAGCTGTCGTGTAGTTCCTATAGTACCCCTGCAGGACCTGCGCGTTTAGATAACATAATCTGTGGGCTTGGTGGCAGACTGACTCTCTGCACCCCCACCGAGAAATGTTAGTCTGGTTTGCATTAGCTAGCTCGCAGTGCCACTAGTGTCTCCTCTTATTGGGGAGAGATTCGTTTCTGGCAACCTTAGAACATGACAACCCTGATTCCCTCAGAATCGTGGAAACAATGTACTACCTTTCGCTCAGTCACTTGTGCTTACATATTCGGTTTGTCTCAGAGAGTTACACAGAATAAACAGTCTGGGCGTTTCAATAAGTATTTATTGAACAGTTGTCATTCTAGTGTATAATATATGTGCTGCAGCAATCAGCAGACAAAAGCAGAGATATATTATCAGCAGTACAATAAAAGTGAAAGGATAGAACAATTCTACCATATTGCAATAATCATAAATACATACATGAATATAAAATGCATTAGGAAAGTGCGCGTACTCCTATGATGCCTAACTAGATGCACCTGAGTGTACCTTGCATGTGTGTAGGTCTAGAAGCCTAATAGCCAAGAATCCTTCTAGGATTTAGTCGAACCCCCATACCTTCAGTCAGAGAGTGTGGGACCCCGTCCTGGTCTTGAGTTGGACACCCCGTCAGGGCTGTGTCAGACCGCTGTCAGCTGGAGCGACTGCATGCAGGAGCCTCAGCGTCTCTGGTCAGTGTGTCAGCATGGAAGTCTCGGTTCCCTCTGTCTTACCGGGGCAAGATGTGGTGTATTTATACCCTAAAGAGTCTCGGTCCTCAGTATAGGTTGTAATGGTCTGTTGTTAGAGATGAGGAAGACGTCAGGGGTGAACTTTGTACATACATATTATGAAGGTGGTGTATTCTTAGAGAGCCATGCATAATTGATGAGTACAGTGTGGGCCTGTGCTTGGGAAAAACCCTGCTGCATTCAAAACCACAGGATAGATAACGTTCAGCCCTCAGAGCTCGTTGTGTACTAGCGGGGACTAATGTAGGTGAAAGATCTTGCCTATAGAAGGTATCATGACTATAATAGGACATGTACTGTTATGACCGTAATAGGGCATATGCGGCTATGACCATAATAGGGCAAGTACGAATATGACCATATTAGGGCAAATACGGATAAGTCCATTTTAGGGCATGTATGAACGGGTCTACATTAGGGCCTCTATACGGGACATAACACCCACTCCTCTTCCGAATCGGATGACAATGACCATATTTAAAATCTGGACAATTTAAAAATATTTTTAAAAACAAGTAAAAACATGGTCTTTAAAAATCCTTAAAAAAGGTGTTTAAAATTTTTTAAAATTCAGCTATTTCCAGTTGCCAATTTGAAAAAGTCAATATTGTCTCTCTAGAAAAGTTGCATTACTATAAGCGGAGAAGACCATGCTTTCTCAAGCGACAGTGTCAATTTGAAGAAATGTTCCAAATTTAGATCGTTTATTTAGAAACGAGTGAAGAAGCCGAATTCTTTCCCAGGACACGATGAGCCAATTTGAGATTAAGTGTCCTGGCTGGGAAGCACAGCGTTATCGGTGTTAGCTACTGCAGAAGACAAATCCAGCGCTTCACAGAGAACGTCAATCGCACATAGATGGAAAGTAGCACTTCCAACAGTCGTTGCTGCGGCAGCCTGTGCGGCAGTTGTTACCTGTGTGCCTGTGGAGGAGCCACCTAACCCAACAGGAGCAAACGGCACCTGAGGATTCTCAAGGAATGCATTCATCAGAATCGGAAGACGCTGAGGACAACACAGAGCCTGGGCCTTTACGGGGTCCAGCATTGCATCCGTGTCCGGTGGCGCATCTGATGGGAACGTTAGACAGAGATCCAACGTGCATTCTTCTCCGCAGAGCAGGCATCAAAGAACAGGTAAGATGCAGTCTACCCAGACTGGTCTAAATGATAGAAACCAGGAGGCTTTCAGTTCTCTTAGGCAAGGAATGCCCAGAAGCTGTACCATGCGTTCACGGTACTTCCGTTCCATGAGCGAGTTCGCCATTTCCTCGGAAATTGGGCCGTCCATTGCGTAGCAGTAATATTACGATCAGGATTCCTGCAATTGGGAAAAGGATGAGCGGGAATCCTCCAAATACGCTTCCCAATACGGAGTGTATAAAATTTGGGATTATACTCCGAGGATCGTCTGAAAGGTGCCTAACAGTCCTGACCCTATGGTCCTAAATAGGTGTACAATACCGCTCGTATCTGACATGTTGAAGATACGACCAACCATTTCTGCGAAATGAATGGGGCAGTTTGTACGTATGAGCGCCTGTATCTCGGTCGAGGTCCTTGCAACTTGAAGTTCATAGGTTTCTCGAGCAGAGGTTATGGGCACGGGTTGCTGTAAAAGCATGGCTTTCAGTCTGCTCAAAGTATCAAATTGTATGAAAGAAACATTCAGCGAAGGCCATAGCGGCGCCTCGCTGACTGCGTTCAGTGGCGGAAACAATACTTGCATACAGCAAGTAACCCTGGAGTTAACGGTGACTAGATAGGCGACGCCCGGAAGCATCCCACAGCAACCTTGATCATTTAGCATCAAGTAACTCCCATTCGAGAGCAACTCGAAAACCGGCGTGATCACTGCAGCTGGGGTCCCTGTCATGTGACAAGACAAGTTGGCTACTGAACCGCTACAGGCTCCGAGTAGTGTAATATCCTGGCACAGGAGAGAACCGCTCAAAGCGTTCTTGCAGTTTGTACCGCTCAGAAATACTTCTCGATCCCCATTCCGGCATCGGTATCTATACGGTAACTTCCAAGATTCCCTAATGTATCCCTTACCCATCTTTTATATCTGCCTGCCTGCCTTTGCTCAAGGCAATAACGAAACTGAAAAGTCGTGACCGGGAGTGTTATTTGGCCATGAATTAGCCATTCTGTTGATGGTGATTCCGCTACAGTGAAAGGTAATCTTTCCAGTTTCTCAATAGGCAGCATTGTGTATTTGGCTCCCCTTTGTGCCATTTCTGTCTGTCTATCAGTTAGATTGTATTCTGAAAACAGAAACGTGGTGTTTATAAAACGCCAAGGCACATAGCCTGCACGCAAAGATTGCAGCGTCCAGCTCAACATCATAAAAGAACGTAGTTGAGATTGCCCATGCTGTAACAAGGCCAAATCTTGTTCTAATATGTCGATCGCCGAGGATACAATGTTGCCTAAGGAGTAGATCCTGGAGGTCAAAGTTGTTAACCCATTATCCACTACAGCTAATGCCTTTTCTAAGTTAATACGGTCTATTTCCCGTATCCTCTCTGCGGCCTCTTGTTGGGATATTTTCCAGTTTTCATTATAGTAGGCATAAAGGCCAGCATATATGAAACGTTTCTGACGTGTTTTCCTAGGGCCTAATAAAAAATCCCTACGGTCCATGTCAGGTGTGAGTAAGGTCAAGTGATGTTTCACTTCTGTAAGTGTTGAGGTTTCTAGCCAATCAAGGCACAACTTCCCAACACTATAGGATGTCACTACCCCCGGGTGTTGTCTCTGTACATAGCGTGGATCTGGCCTATGGATACTAAGCCCTTCGGTTGTATTCATAAATCGTTGTTGACAATTGTTCGTGTCAATGGACCAGAGCAGCCAATTTCTCCAATCAGGATCTGATCTGTTGTACTGGGAAATATCATGCAATCTTACCCCTTGTGTACTTGAATTCTGCCCCCCGCCCATCTGTGATGGTGCTGGAAACCCAGGTGAGTTCAGTTCCTTGCTCTTGGCTAATCCAAGACATGATGTTTGTTGCACTGTCTCGTTCAGAAATATTATCTGCTGTGGAATGAGGCATGCTCTAAAAAGTGCTTCTATTCTCTGGACTTGCCAGTCCCTAGAACCCCAGATCAATTTTAAATCTATTGTGTCCTCCCATAGGTCGAAACCCTGTGTAGACAGCTGGTTCAGAAAGGAAGCAGAGTAAATATGCTTGGTGTTTGTTAACATAAGTTTCTGAGCTGATGCTTTTGCCACTTTGTAATAAAATGACGTTGGGTCAGATGTGTTGTACCCTGAGAAATATGCGAATTTCTGTGCAAACGCTTGTGAACTACCTTTTGGCGGTGTCGGGCAGTGTTCCCACTGGTGGTACTCAAATAAATTTTCTAGGTGTAATAGACTTGTGTAAGAAATGATGACCATATTGCTGGTAACAGTACAGTGTATCATAGTCTGAAGTACCTTCTAACATTTCATTGTTCGGAAATGCAGCTGTTTTCTCTAAATCAGACATTATATTATTTACAGTTTCAGTGTCCCAATCATCAGAAAATGTACTGGAGGTAACGATATCACTTAAAGAAATTTTAAATACATGTTTTAACTTTAAAAGTTCAGTCGGACCGAATATATCAAAATCAATCTTGTCCCATACTATGCCATCCGGTATAGGAACTGCTGTGATGTTCACTGAAGACAAGTCTCTGGGTTCACGATGTGAAGACTGGTGTGGTTTTAAAATCAAATTAACCTTTTGGGCTGAAGAGCTCTGTTGAAGGAATGGTCCATTAATAAGCATACTAAAAATTATAATTAAACCTAGCCAGAAAATGAAAAATAAAATCCCAGTGATATACCATAGTTCTATCCAAGGTGACACCAGGTAAGTCTTTCTAAAAAAGTGCAAAAAGTCAATGAGTCTTTGTTTGAGTGATTTTTTTGGCTGGCGTCGTTTCCGGCTCACTTGGGTCCAGTGAAAACGTATCAAAGTTCATGAAATAGCCCGAAGCAGTTCGATCAATTGTTGGAATTGCATCGGGATTTGTTGAAATCGGATTTTGCTCTTGACGAGGAATGTTGACGTAGATGTCTGTATTAGGTCTGATTGCAACTTGGTTGTTAAGTTGATTTTCTTCTTGAAGTGGAACTTCTTGTTGAAATGGAACGAGTTCCATAGCATTGTTGCTTAGTCCTTCATTCCTTACAGGTGGCTCTTCAAATGAGATGAGTCTTTCTGTTTGAACTTCTTGGATTATAGCAAGAGGAGGGCATCTGCTACTTTGGAGTACACGAGGCCCACTGTTTAGTATCGGCCACATAGTGTGGTTTGATTAAGTCAATTGAGACAAATCTTCTCTCCTTTTTCCCGGCAAGAGGCGGCAACAGTACAGTTCTTGTGCCTTGGATTACTAGGACCGGTACAGGCTTTCTGTAGGATGGTCCAAATTCTTTCTTGTCTGCAATCTTTTCTCTGACCAGATCCACAAGTTTTGGGATCCAGACAGGTCTTGCCGTTACTGCCTTGACTTCCTCAGTGGTGGTCTGTTTCTGGAGCACGTTACTTTGTTGTGTCCTGGAGTCATTTAGATCCTGTAAAACAGCCAAACGATCATGGATATCAAATGGTTTTTCATCCGCCGCTGCGCCTTCACAATCAAGATCAGGTACCCACATTCTTGTCCCAAATAGGACCTCGTAAGGAGTGACACCCCCTAGAGAGCTTCTTGGCTAATTGTTAATCGCTCGTTGTACCCCATAAAGGTGATCGACCCATCTACCGCCCTTGCCTAATACCCTAGCTGTTAAAGATTGCTTTAAGTCTCGGTTTTTCCTCTCCACAACCGAATTTCCCTCAGGATGGTATGGAGAGGAGTACCGCAATGCTACGCCCATTCCTTCCATGGCCTCTTTGTAAGCTCGAGAGCTAAACGCCGGTCCGCGATCAGAATGTAATGTGCCAACTGTGTATGTGCTAATAAAGACTCGCAAATCTTTTATAACAGTTCTAGCGTCAGCCGAGCGCTGAGGCCAAACCCATAGGAATCTAGAGCAGGAATCCACTGCAACCATGATATATTTCTTGGACCCATCAGATTGTAAGGGTCCGCAGTGGTCCAAATATACACATGCGAGAGGTTTGTCTGATTTCAGTAACGGTGTCTGCGCTGGGCGTGTTACGGTGGAGCCCTTCATCTGCTGGCAGATGTCGCATTTCAAGACATAGTATTTGGTCTGCTTTGTTAACCCTGGCCACCAGTAGCGCTGTTTCAGTAAAGAAATAGTCGCTGTAACGCCTGTATGCGCAGAACCCAAACCCTCGTGTGCTGCTAGAATTAAGCCTAACCTACGATCCATATTTGGTATTACTCTATCCCCCACTCCAGGAATCTGAGCATATGGAATGTTGTGTGCATCTAACTTGTAGGAGTACTTGAGTGGAAATTTCTTTGGTACTGCTGTGCTGCCTTTGCGTGAAGCAATGACAGCTACCATAATTTCGCAGTCTATTCTCGTTTTTGAACGAGTGATTGCAGCTACGGACGCTGTGCTTACAGCCCCCTTTGCGGCTTCATCAGCCAATGAATTCCCTTCAACGTGAACGCCATCACGCTGATGACTCAGTGTATGGATCACGTGAGCCCTTGGTAGTTCGTTTCTCAACTCTACTACCTGTTCCCATAGCATTTATGCTTAATTGTGCCACCTTTTGCATCTTTGAGCCCGTTTTGTTCCCAATGATGTAGATATTCATTGTATGACTGTACACAGTAAAAGGAATCACACACAATTAGTGTGGGGAATTCGGTTCCGTATTTACAAGTGCCAGTATCAGTGCTTTTAATTCTGCTAACTGAGCCGTGCAGTCTCCTAGAGACTGTGTTTTGGTACAGCTTGGATGGAACTTGCCATCACGCATGCGACCTTTAACGATTGCACTTGCTGCGCTGTAAGCTTGCTTGCTTCCAGTGGCCGGTTGAGCAGATCCGTCAGTGTAAATAATGTATTCATACTGATCTAGAGGCAAAATTTCATTCGGTAGAGGATATTCTTGTTCATATTGCAGAAATGCTTGTGTTTTTAAACTTGGATCAAATCTGTATTCAACATCCGTTGCAGTAAGAGAATTAGCCCATTGTATCCATCTTGGATGTAAGGCTTTTGCATTTGGAATGCTAGCTTTTGTAACAGCTTCTAAAGCTGGTACTGGGGTCACGACAATTATGCGCTTACCCTGAGCCAGAGCTCTTTCTCTTGCTACTGCGGTCTGAACTGCTGTCAGGATTTTTTCTGTTGAAGTGAAACGCATTTTTGCGTTTGTGTACAGGTGTGATTTGTATGCGATTGGTACTGTTTCGCCTTCATTAAGTGTACCTGCATTGACCCGCTATTACTCGGATCACCAAATTGCGTACGTTTACGCATGTCTGTAAATGTTTTGAAGCTATCATGTCTTCCTGTAGGGAACGCAGGATATTTGTATGTTCCTGTGTCCATTGTCTGATTGAAAAATCAGGTTTTATTAAGTCGTAGAAAAGTTTTACTCTTTCTGCGTAATCCAAAATGTATGTTCGACCAAAATTTAGTAATCCCAGAATAGATTGTAAATTTTTTAATGATTTTGAATGTTGGAGCAGCGCACACTTTTCTAAAAAGTTAGCTGCCAGGCTTTTTCCCTCACTTGACAGCTCGTACCCTAAAAATAGGACACTGAGGTGGGTAATCTTTGATTTTTTAAAGTTAAATTTGTAGCCCTCAGAGGCGAATCCCATAATAATGGTGCTCACCCTGGTCATGTGCCTCGGTAAGTCATCGTCCGTCAGATAAATATCATCCACATAGGACAATGCTTCTTCATCCAAATTTTGGAGTAACTCTGTTACCCTTGCTGAGAACAACCCCGGGCTATTCTTATACCCTTGGGGGAGTCGGCAAAATTGCCGCTGAGACCCTAACGCACTGAAGGCGGTCAAGTACCTGCTTTCAGGTGCTATATTTTGGCAGAAAAATCCATTTGAGATATCAAGTGTTGTTTTGTATTTTTGTCGCACAATGTTATTCGTTAATGCGGCACTGTGTGCATTTTGAACTGCAAATGTCTTTGTGCAAGTGTTTAAATGTCTGTAATCTAAAACTAGACGATAAGTATTGTCAGGTTTGGCTACGGGGAACAAAGTATTGTTCATAGGTGAAGTGCAATTTTCTATCACCCCCTGGTATTCAAGTTGATCTAGGATCTCCCTGACTTGTTTTTTAGCTTCCTGCTTTATAGAATATTGCCTTTGGGCATTTGGGGAAACTTTAAACGGGATCATGTGGTGGGTTGAATCCTCATCCCACCGAGCATGATTTTTGTACAATGCTGGAGCCAGGGCAACCGCCCACTCCTGCGCATATGCATGTTTTAAATGTATGGGAACGAGGTCGGAAAATGCTGGAAAAATTACCTTTTCTCCCTTTGGGCACTCCCTGACGAATGCTGGCGGCCAGTCTTGTTCTGCTAATAGAATGTCATAGCCTGATGACAGATTCTTCCAAAAGAGACCTTTCATTTTTCTGGGCTTGTCCCCCTCCATCCGGAGTGTTATCTCATGTAACTTATGTGGGACACTTACCCGAGTATCATGTGTTTCCACCGTGATATACTCACTCGACTCCGCTGTCACCAGAAATTCCTTCAGGTTCTGGCGAGCTATCATTACTTCTGCCGCGCTGCCTAGCATCGTCAGAGCCCATTCCCCGTTCAGAAGCTGTGTCCTCAGAATTCTGGGCATGTCTGATCTTGAGACCTGCTACCTTCTTCTTTTTGAACTGAGGTTTTGATTTTTGTTTATCTTCTTTTTAGGTGTGTAGTCCGTAGCGCGTTGCGTGTCTCTGGACTTTGTACGCTCCTCTTGTCTGTGTTCTGACCGTCCTTCCCTCTCGGAGTTTTTGATGAACCCTGAAAGGAACAAGAGGAACGTGTATCAGTATCCTGATACCTATCAGGTTTCCTAATATTATCCCTATTCCTGAGGTTGTACCTCTTTTCTGAGGGCTCCTGTTGAGGAGACCTACCTCTGGATTGAGATCTACTGTCTTTAGACTTTTGTTGTTTTTTATTTTCCCACTTCTTTTTAGAAGAAGTTGGTGTCTGCTTTGTAGTGTCCTTTTCAGGACTGCCCACCAGTTGTGGTTTTAATGCTTTCCCACCTAGACTGTCTCTGCCTAGTTCTGCATATGCAGTTTCAATTACTTTGGGTAGTTCGTGTTGTTGATCTACTGGACCGAACTCCCTTAGGCGTTGGCGGATCACCACTGAAGCTGCTTCCCCCTTAATGTTAGCTAGTATTATGGCTGATACCTGATCAAAGTTGTTTAGTAACTTCATCCCTAAGTTAAGGGCAGACTTTGCTCCGTACTCATTTTTTATCTGTCTCAATACGTCAGGTACTACTGCTAATGACGGGATACCATGTGTTCTGGTATAAATGGCAGCGAAGACTTAACCCCAAGAGGTGCAATCCTCTATTTGTGGTGTGATCCCCATGGGCAAGCAGATTGTTAGAATTTTATGTTTATCACAGGTGGTAGTATTCGGGAATACTGCCTCAAGCTGAGTTATTTTCTGAGCTATCCAGAATGGTGTTTGTTCGCGTTTTGCTGGCATTTTGCCCATTACCGCGTGAAATGTTTGTGGAGTAATTTTATTTCCTGTACCCTGGACTGGAGTACTATTTGCTGCACCTGGTGCAGGTTGGATTGTTAAAGTCCTCATGATGAATTGTGTGAGGTTTCTGTAGATTTTAATTAAATCTGTGTGTTGTACGAGTAAGTCCGGCTGTGGCATTGTGCCAATGTCAGGATGTGGTGTGTATGCCGCTAATATGGGCCATGTGGCTCCTGCTCCTCCGAGCGGGCCTAATCTTGCTCTTCCTCGTACATGGGGTAGGGCGCCATTAAACCAGTAATTATGTTCCTGGTAGGTTAGCGGAACCTCTATCTCCTCAAAAGGAGTATAGTCCGCTGGTGTTTCACCTTCTAGGTAGTAGTGAAATACATCTGTAATTGGATTTGCTGCTGGGAATGTAACCCATGAATAGAACACCTCTGTTTTATTGGATTCGTGTGCCTCAATCACGAAAATTACTTTGCCACCCCTGGCTCTTAAGCCATTTTCTAGAAGTTTTATGGTGACTGCCCTTCTGTAATTTGGTGCAATTTGTTTTGCATCTTCAGGGTCTTCTCCGACGAAGAGGTCTGTTTCAACTCTCTGATCCCCTGCATCGGAAATAGGCATGTTTAGAGGAAGAAGTTGAGGTATTATGCACAATTTTAGGAACTAATTGTCCTTCAAGCTTGAATAACCAACAGCCAATAAATAGGATATCTCGCCTACTCAGCTGTGGCAGAGTTTGTGCCCACCCACTCCAGACGTCTCTGGGGTTTTGTGAGTAGGTTCTCTGAGAATAGCACGACTGAACTACTCAGATTCTACTGTTAAATAAGTACCCAACCAACGTTGGCGGCGCCATGTCGTGTAGTTCCTATAGTACCCCTGCAGGACCTGCGCGTTTGGATAACATAACCTGTGGGCTTGGTGGCAGACTGACTCTGTGCACCCCCACCGAGAAATGTTAGCCTGGTTTGCATTAGCTAGCTCGCAGTGCCACTAGTGTCTCCTCTTATTGGTGAGAGATTAGTTTCTGGCAACCTTAGAACATGACAACCCTGATTCCCTCAGAATCGTGGAAACAATGTACTACCTTTCGCTCAGTCACTCGTGCTTACTTATTCGGTTTGTCTCAGAGAGTTACACAGAATAAACAGTCTGGGCGTTTCAATAAGTATTTATTGAACAGTTGTCATTCTAGTGTATAATATATGTGCTGCAGCAATCAGCAGACAAAAGCAGAGATATATTATCAGCAGTACAATAAAAGTGAAAGGATAGAACAATTCTACCATATTGCAATAATCATGAATACATACATGAATATAAAATGCATTAGGAAAGTGCGCGTACTCCTACGATGCCTAACTAGATGTACCTGAGTGTACCTAGCATGTGTGTAGGTCTAGAAGCCTAATAGCCAAGAATCCTTCTAGGAATTAGTCGAACCCCCATACCCTTCAGTCAGAGAGTGTGGGACCCCGTCCTGGTCTCGAGCTGGACACCCCGTCAGGGCTGTGTCAGACCGCTGTCAGCTGGAGCGACTGCATGCAGGAGCCTCAGCGTCTCTGGTCAGTGTGTCAGCATGGAAGTCTCGGTTCCCTCTGTCTTACCGGGGCAAGATGTGGTGTATTTATACCCTAAAGAGTCTCGGTCCTCAGTATAGGTTGTATTGGTCTGTTGTTAGACATGAGGAAGACGTCAGGGGTGAACTTTGTACATACATATTATGCAGGTGGTGTCTTCTTAGAGAGCCATGCATAATTGATGAGTACAGTGTGGGCCTGTGCTTGGGAAAAACCCTGCTGCATTCAAAACCACAGGATAGATAACGTTCAGCCCTCAGAGCTCGTTGTGTACTAGCGGGGACTAATGTAGGTGAAAGATCATGCCTATATAAGGAATCATGACTATAATAGGACATGTACTGTTATGACCGCAATAGGGCATATGCGCCTATGACCATAATAGGGCAAGTACGAATATGACCATATTATGGCAAATACGAATAAGTCCATTTTAGGGCATGTATGAACGGGTCTACATTAGGGTCTCTATACGGGACATAACAGAGCTAGCTAAAGCAAAGAGGCTAACATTTCCGGTAGGGGTGCTCAGAGCCAGTCTGCCACCAAACCCACAGTTTATGTTATCCGGAACGCGCAGATCCTGTATGGGTAATATAGGAACTACACGACATGGCACCGCCAATGTTGGTTGGGTACTTATTTAACAGTAGAATCTGAGTAGTTCAGTCGTGCTATTTCTCAGAGACCCCTACTCACAAAACACCAGAGACGTCTGGAGTGGGTTGGCACAAACTCCGCCACAGCTGAGTAGGTGACAAATCCTATTTATTAGCTGTTGGTTAATCAAGCTTGAAGGACATAGTGTTCATAAAATTGTGCATTAACACCTTATCTTAGTTCCCTTGAACAAAATTCTTCTCTACAGAAATGACTGAACTAGGAGATAACACAGTAGTAAATGTACATATCTCCGACGGAGAAGAAGATGAAGCAAATGCAATACAAATTGCACCAAAATTCAGAATGACAGTCACCCTGAAACTATTAGAAATTGGTTTATCATCTAGGGGTGGCGTAATAGTCTTCGTGATTGAGGCACACGAATCAAACAAAACAGAGGTATTTTATTCGTGGGTTAAATTCCCAGCAGCAAATGCGAGAACAAAGACATTTCACTACTACACACAAGGAGATGCACCAACGGAATATTGTCCGTTTGAGGACATAGAAGTTCCGCTCACATACCAGGAACACTTATACTGGTTTAAAGGCACCCTACCCCACATAATAACTAGAGTAAGGTTAGGCCCGCTCAGAGGAGAGGGGGCAACATGGCCAATATTAGCGGCCTATACACCGCATCCTGACATTGACACAATGCCACAGGCAGACTTACTCATACAACACAAAGATTTAATTAAAATCTACAAAAACTTGACACAATTCGTCATGAGGACTCTCATAGTCTAACCTGCAGCAGTTGCAACAAATGATACTCATACTCAGGGTACAGCAACTAAAATTACTCCACAAACACTACACGCAGTAATGGGCAAAATGCCCACGAAACGTGAACAAATGCCATTCTGGGTAGCTCAGAAAATAACTCAGGTCGAGGCAGTATTCCCGAATACTACCCCGTATGAAAAACACAGAATGCTAACAATCTGCTTGCCCATGGGGATCACACCACAAGTAGAAGATTGTACCACTTGGGGTACAGTCTTTGCTGCCATTTATAAAAGCAAAAGAAACAATTGATGGACGGAATGCTGGACAATGCAAACATTCACCCCCAGTCACAAGGATCTGGGTTAAATCCATCATTCTTTTGCTCACCACACCACCCCAGTTTGGACCCAGCCATATGCAAATCAGTCTTGACCCTGTTCCTTGTGGGAACAGTCCAGCCCGAACTGCCAAGCCAGGTCCTCCCTGGACCGGAAACAAGCATCCTAGGACCGGTTTCAGGGCATCACCCTTCTTCAGCCAGGCTAGCTTGAATCCAGTGGTGTAGTGAGCACGGGACCCACCTCTGGGCATACCCTTCCCACTTAGGGCGACAAATGCAAAAGAAACAATTGATGGACGGAATGCTGGACAATGCAAACATTCACCCCCAGTCACAAGGATCTGGGTTAAATCCATCATTCTTTTGCTCACCACACCACCCCAGTTTGGACCCAGCCATATGCAAATCAGTCTTGACCCTGTTCCTTGTGGGAACAGTCCAGCCCGAACTGCCAAGCCAGGTCCTCCCTGGACCGGAAACAAGCATCCTAGGACCGGTTTCAGGGCATCACCCTTCTTCAGCCAGGCTAGCTTGAATCCAGTGGTGTAGTGAGCACGGGACCCACGTCTGGGCATACCCTTCCCACTTAGGGCGACAAATGCAAAAGAAACAATTGATGGACGGAATGCTGGACAATGCAAACATTCACCCCCAGTCACAAGGATCTGGGTTAAATCCATCATTCTTTTGCTCACCACACCACCCCAGTTTGGACCCAGCCATATGCAAATCAGTCTTGACCCTGTTCCTTGTGGGAACAGTCCAGCCCGAACTGCCAAGCCAGGTCCTCCCTGGACCGGAAACAAGCATCCTAGGACCGGTTTCAGGGCATCACCCTTCTTCAGCCAGGCTAGCTTGAATCCAGTGGTGTAGTGAGCACGGGACCCACGTCTGGGCATACCCCTTCCCACTTAGGGCGACAAATGCAAAAGAAACAATTGATGGACGGAATGCTGGACAATGCAAACATTCACCCCCAGTCACAAGGATCTGGGTTAAATCCATCATTCTTTTGCTCACCACACCACCCCAGTTTGGACCCAGCCATATGCAAATCAGTCTTGACCCTGTTCCTTGTGGGAACAGCCCAGCCCGAACTGCCAAGCCAGGTCCTCCCTGGACCGGAAACAAGCATCCTAGGACCGGTTTCAGGGCATCACCCTTCTTCAGCCAGGCTAGCTTGAATCCAGTGGTGTAGTGAGCACGGGACCCACGTCTGGGCATACCCTTCCCACTTAGGGCGACAAATGCAAAAGAAACAATTGATGGACGGAATGCTGGACAATGCAAACATTCACCCCCAGTCACAAGGATCTGGGTTAAATCCATCATTCTTTTGCTCACCACACCACCCCAGTTTGGACCCAGCCATATGCAAATCAGTCTTGACCCTGTTCCTTGTGGGAACAGCCCAGCCCGAACTGCCAAGCCAGGTCCTCCCTGGACCGGAAACAAGCATCCTAGGACCGGTTTCAGGGCATCACCCTTCTTCAGCCAGGCTAGCTTGAATCCAGTGGTGTAGTGAGCACGGGACCCACGTCTGGGCATACCCTTCCCACTTAGGGCGACAAATGCAAAAGAAACAATTGATGGACGGAATGCTGGACAATGCAAACATTCACCCCCAGTCACAAGGATCTGGGTTAAATCCATCATTCTTTTGCTCACCACACCACCCCAGTTTGGACCCAGCCATATGCAAATCAGTCTTGACCCTGTTCCTTGTGGGAACAGTCCAGCCCGAACTGCCAAGCCAGGTCGTCCCTGGACTGGAAACAAGCATCCTAGGACCGGTTTCAGGGCATCACCCTTCTTCAGCCAGGCTAGCTTGAATCCAGTGGTGTAGTGAGCACGGGACCCACGTCTGGGCATACCCTTCCCACTTAGGGCGACAAATGCAAAAGAAACAATTGATGGACGGAATGCTGGACAATGCAAACATTCACCCCCAGTCACAAGGATCTGGGTTAAATCCATCATTCTTTTGCTCACCACACCACCCCAGTTTGGACCCAGCCATATGCAAATCAGTCTTGACCCTGTTCCTTGTGGGAACAGTCCAGCCCGAACTGCCAAGCCAGGTCCTCCCTGGACCGGAAACAAGCATCCTAGGACCGGTTTCAGGGCATCACCCTTCTTCAGCCAGGCTAGCTTGAATCCAGTGGTGTAGTGAGCACGGGACCCACGTCTGGGCATACCCTTCCCACTTAGGGCGACAAATGCAAAAGAAACAATTGATGGACGGAATGCTGGACAATGCAAATATTCACCCCCAGTCACAAGGATCTGGGTTAAATCCATCATTCTTTTGCTCACCACACCACTCCAGTTTGGACCCAGCCATATGCAAATCAGTCTTGACCCTGTTCCTTGTGGGAACAGTCCAGCCCGAACTGCCAAGCCAGGTCCTCCCTGGACCGGAAACAAGCATCCTAGGACCGGTTTCAGGGCATCACCCTTCTTCAGCCAGGCTAGCTTGAATCCAGTGGTGTAGTGAGCACGGGACCCACGTCTGGGCATACCCTTCCCACTTAGGGCGACAAATGCAAAAGAAACAATTGATGGACGGAATGCTGGACAATGCAAACATTCACCCCCAGTCACAAGGATCTGGGTTAAATCCATCATTCTTTTGCTCACCACACCACCCCAGTTTGGACCCAGCCATATGCAAATCAGTCTTGACCCTGTTCCTTGTGGGAACAGTCCAGCCCGAACTGCCAAGCCAGGTCCTCCCTGGACCGGAAACAAGCATCCTAGGACCGGTTTCAGGGCATCACCCTTCTTCAGCCAGGCTAGCTTGAATCCAGTGGTGTAGTGAGCACGGGACCCACGTCTGGGCATACCCTTCCCACTTAGGGCGACAAATGCAAAAGAAACAATTGATGGACGGAATGCTGGACAATGCAAACATTCACCCCCAGTCACAAGGATCTGGGTTAAATCCATCATTCTTTTGCTCACCACACCACCCCAGTTTGGACCCAGCCATATGCAAATCAGTCTTGACCCTGTTCCTTGTGGGAACAGTCCAGCCCGAACTGCCAAGCCAGGTCCTCCCTGGACCGGAAACAAGCATCCTAGGACCGGTTTCAGGGCATCACCCTTCTTCAGCCAGGCTAGCTTGAATCCAGTGGTGTAGTGAGCACGGGACCCACGTCTGGGCATACCCTTCCCACTTAGGGCGACAAATGCAAAAGAAACAATTGATGGACGGAATGCTGGACAATGCAAACATTCACCCCCAGTCACAAGGATCTGGGTTAAATCCATCATTCTTTTGCTCACCACACCACCCCAGTTTGGACCCAGCCATATGCAAATCAGTCTTGACCCTGTTCCTTGTGGGAACAGTCCAGCCCGAACTGCCAAGCCAGGTCCTACCTGGACCGGAAACAAGCATCCTAGGACCGGTTTCAGGGCATCACCCTTCTTCAGCCAGGCTAGCTTGAATCCAGTGGTGTAGTGAGCACGGGACCCACGTCTGGGCATACCCTTCCCACTTAGGGCGACAAATGCAAAAGAAACAATTGATGGACGGAATGCTGGACAATGCAAACATTCATCCCCAGTCACAAGGATCTGGGTTAAATCCATCATTCTTTTGCTCACCACACCACCCCAGTTTGGACCCAGCCATATGCAAATCAGTCTTGACCCTGTTCCTTGTGGGAACAGTCCAGCCCGAACTGCCAAGCCAGGTCCTCCCTGGACCGCAAACAAGCATCCTAGGACCGGTTTCAGGGCATCACCCTTCTTCAGCCAGGCTAGCTTGAATCCAGTGGTGTAGTGAGCACGGGACCCACGTCTGGGCATACCCTTCCCACTTAGGGCGACAAATGCAAAAGAAACAATTGATGGACGGAATGCTGGACAATGCAAACATTCACCCCCAGTCACAAGGATCTGGGTTAAATCCATCATTCTTTTGCTCACCACACCACCCCAGTTTGGACCCAGCCATATGCAAATCAGTCTTGACCCTGTTCCTTGTGGGAACAGTCCAGCCCGAACTGCCAAGCCAGGTCCTCCCTGGACCGGAAACAAGCATCCTAGGACCGGTTTCAGGGCATCACCCTTCTTCAGCCAGGCTAGCTTGAATCCAGTGGTGTAGTGAGCACGGGACCCACGTCTGGGCATACCCTTCCCACTTAGGGCGTCAAATGCAAAAGAAACAATTGATGGACGGAATGCTGGACAATGCAAACATTCACCCCCAGTCACAAGGATCTGGGTTAAATCCATCATTCTTTTGCTCACCACACCACCCCAGTTTGGACCCAGCCATGTGCAAATCAGTCTTGACCCTGTTCCTTGTGGGAACAGTCCAGCCCGAACTGCCAAGCCAGGTCCTCCCTGGACCGGAAACAAGCATCCTAGGACCGGTTTCAGGGCATCACCCTTCTTCAGCCAGGCTAGCTTGAATCCAGTGGTGTAGTGAGCACGGGACCCACGTCTGGGCATACCCTTCCCACTTAGGGCGACAAATGCAAAAGAAACCGGTCCCAGGATGCTTGTTTCCGGTCCAGGGAGGACCTGGCTTGGCAGTTCGGGCTGGACTGTTCCCACAAGGAACAGGGTCAAGACTGATTTGCATATGGCTGGGTCCAAACTGGGGTGGTGTGGTGAGCAAAAGAATGATGGATTAAACCCAGATCCTTGTGACTGGGGGTGAATGTTTGCATTGTCCAGCATTCCGTCCATCAATTGTTTCTTTTGCATATGTTGCCCTAAGTGGGAAGGGTATGCCCAGACGTGGGTCCCGTGCTCACCACACCACTGGATTCAAGCTAGCCTGGCTGAAGAAGGGTGATGCCCTGAAACCGGTCCCAGGATGCTTGTTTCCCGGTCCAGGAGGACCTGGCTTGGCAGTTCGGGCTGGACTGTTCCCACAAGGAACAGGGTCAAGACTGATTTGCATATGGCTGGGTCCAAACTGGGGTGGTGTGGTGAGCAAAAGAATGATGGATTAAACCCAGATCCTTGTGACTGGGGTGAATGTTTGCATTGTCCAGCATTCCGTCCATCAATTGTTTCTTTTGCATATGTTGCCCTAAGTGGGAAGGGTATGCCCAGACGTGGGTCCCGTGCTCACCACACCACTGGATTCAAGCTAGCCTGGCTGAAGAAGGGTGATGCCCTGAAACCGGTCCCAGGATGCTTGTTTCCGGTCCAGGGAGGACCTGGCTTGGCAGTTCGGGCTGGACTGTTCCCACAAGGAACAGGGTCAAGACTGATTTGCATATGGCTGGGTCCAAACTGGGGTGGTGTGGTGAGCAAAAGAATGATGGATTAAACCCAGATCCTTGTGACTGGGGGTGAATGTTTGCATTGTCCAGCATTTCGTCCATCAATTGTTTCTTTTGCCATTTATAAAAGGACACATGGTATCCCGTCATTAGCAGTAGTACCAGATGTATTGAGACAGATACAAAATGAGTACGGAGCAGAGCCTGCCCTAAACTTAGGGATAAAGTTACTAGGTAACTATGAACAAGTATCAGCCATATTACTAGCTAATATAAAAGGGGAAGCAGCTTCAGTGGCAATCCGCCAACGCCTAAGGGAGTTCAGTCCTGTAGATCAACAACACGAACTACCCAAAATAATTGAGACTGCATATGCAGAACTAGGCAGGGACAGTTTAGGTGGGAAAGCATTAAAACCACAACTGACGGGCAGTCCTGAAAAGGACACCTCCAAGCAGACACCAGCTTCTTCTAAAAAAAAGTGGGATAATAAAAAACAACAAAAATAGATCTCAATCCCAAGGCAGATCTCCACCACAGGAGCCCTCCGAAAAGAGGTATAACCTCAGGAATAGGGATAACATTAAGAAACCTGACAGGTATCAGGATACTGATACACGTTCCTCTCGTTCCTTTCAGGGTTCGTCGAAAAACTCCAAGAGGGAAGGACGGTCAGAACACAGACAAGAGGAGCGTACAAAGTCCAGAGACACGCAACGCGCTGCGGACTACGCACCTAAAAAAGAAGATAAACAAAAATCAAAACCTCAGTTCAAAAAGAAGAAGGTAGCAGGTCTCAAGATCAGACATGCCCAGAATTCTGAGGACTCACCTAATGAACGGGGAATGGGCTCTGACAATGCTAGACAGCGCGGCAGAAGTAACAATAGCTCGCCAGAACCTGAAGGAATTTCTGGTGACAGCGGAGTTGAGTGAGTATATCACGGTGGAAACACCTGATACTTGGGTAAGCGTCCCACATAAGTTATATGAAATAACACTCCGGATGTAGGGGGACAAGCCCAGAAAAGTTAAAGGTCTCTTTTGGAAGAACCTGTCATCTGGTTATGACATCCTATTAGCTGAACAAGATTGGCCGCCAGCATTCGTTATGGAGTGCCCTAGGGGAGAAGAGATAATTTTTCCAGCCTTCTCCGAACTCATTCCCATTCATTTAAAACTCACATATGCACGGGAGTGGGCAGTTGCCCTAGCTCCGGCATTATACAAAAATCCTGCTGGATGGGATGAGGATTCAACCCACTACGTGATTCCGTTAAAGGTTTCACCAAATGCACAGAGACAATATCCAATAAAGCAAGACGCTAAAAAACAGGTCAGGGAGATCTTAGATCAACTTGAATACCAAGGGGTGATTGAGAATTGCACCTCACCAATGAACAATCCTTTTGTTTCCTGTCATGGAGCCTGACAGTACATTTCGTTTAGTTTTAGATTACAGACATTTAAACACTTGCACAAAGACATTTGCAGTTCAAAATGCACACAGTGCCGCATTGATGAATAACATTGTGCGGAAAAAATACAAAACGACACTTGATATCTCAAATGGATTTTTCTGCCAAAATATAGTGCCTGAAAGCAGGTATCTAACAGCCTTCTCAGCACTAGGGTCCCAGCGACAATTTTGTCGACTCCCCCAAGGGTATAAGAATAGCCTGGGGTTGTTTTCGGCCAGAGTAACTGAGTTACTTCAGAATTTGGACGAAGAAGCATTGTCCTATGTGGATGATATTTATCTGACGGACGATGACTTAGAGAGGCACTTGACCAGGGTGAGCACCATTATTATGGGATTCGCCTCTGAGGGCTACAAATTTAATTTAAAAAAATCAAAGATCGCCCACCTCAATGTCCTGTTTTTAGGATATGAGCTTTCAAGTGAAGGCAAAAGCCTGGCAGCCAATTTTTTAGAAAAATGTGCGCTGCTCCAACCTCCAAAATAATAAAAAAATTTACAGTCAATTCTGGGATTCCTAAATTTTGGTCGAACATACATTTTGGATTACGCAGAAAGAGTAAAACCTTTCTACGATTTGATAAAACCTGACTTTTCAGTCAAACAATGGACACAGGAACACACAAACATCCTACGTTCACTACAAGAAGACATGATAGCTTCCAAACACTTACAGACACGCGTAAACGTACGCCACCTAGTGATCCGTGTACTAGCGGGTCAATGCGGATACACTTACTTAACCTTCAATGAAGGCAAAACCTTACCAATCGCATACAAATCACACCTATACACAAACGCAGAAATGCGTTTCACTTCAACAGAAAAAATCCTGACAGCAGTTCAGACCGCTGTAGCAAGAGAAAAAGCACTGGCTCAGGGTAAACGCATTATTGTCGTAGCACCGGTACCGGCTTTAGAAGCTGTTACAAAGGCTAGCATTCCGAATGCAAAAGCCTTACATCCAAGATGGATACAATGGGCTAATTCTCTTACTGCAACATATGTTGAATACAGATTTGATCCAAGTCTAAAAACACAAGCATTTCTGCAATACGAACAAGAATATCCTTCGCCGAATGAAATTCTGCCTCTAGATCAGTATGAATATTTACACTGACAGATCTGCTCAACCGGCCATACGGAGTAAGCAACAATACAGCGCAGCATGTGCAATCGTTAAAGGTCGCATGCGGGATGGAAAGTTCCACCCAAGTTGCACCAAAACGCAATCTCTAGGAGACTGCACGGCACAGTTGGCAGAGTTGAAAGCACTGATACTGGCACTGGTAAATACGGAGCACGAATTCCCCACCCTGATAGTGTGTGATTCCCTTTACTGTGTGCAATCATACAATGAATATTTACATCATTGAGAACAAAACGGGTTCAAAGACGCGAAAGGTGGCACAATTAAGCATAAAATGCTATGGGAACAAGTAGTTGAGTTGAGAAACGAACTACCAAGGGCTCACGTGATACATACACTGAGTCATCAGCGTGATGGCGCTCACGTTGAAGGGAATTCATTGGCTGATGAAGCCGCGAAAGGGGCTGTACGCACAGCCGCCGTAGCTGCAATCACTCGTTCAAAAACGAGAATAGACGGTGATATTATGGTTGCTGTCATTGCTTCACGCAAAGGCAGCTCAGCAGTACCAAAGAAATTTCCACTCAAGTACTCCTACAAGTTAGATGCAAACAACATTTCATATGCTCAGATTCCTGGTGTGGGGGACAGAGTAATACCAAATATGGACCGTAGGCAAGGTTTGGTCATTGCAGCACACAAGGGTTTAGGCTCCGCACATACAGGCGTCACAGCAACTATTTCTTTGTTGAAACAGTGCTATTGGTGGCCAGGTCTGACAAAACAAACTAAAGACTACTTCTTGAAATGTGACATCTGCCAGCAGATGAAAGGCTCCACCATCGCACACCCAGCACAGATTCCATTATTAGACAGCATCAGACTGTCCATTCGCCCGGCACAAACGCCGTTATTAAAATCAGACAGACCTCTAGCGTGTGTATATTTGGACCACTGCTGCCCCTTACAAAGAGATGGGGCGAAAAAATATATCATGCTCAAGATTCCTATGGGTTTGGCCTAGGCGCTCGGCTGACGCTCGAACTGTTATCAAAGATTTGCGAGTCTTTATCGGGACATACGCAGTTGGCACGTTACATTCTGACCGTGGCCCGGCGTTTAGCTCTCGGGCTTGCAAAGAGGCCATGGAAAGTATGGGCGTAGCATTGTGGTACTCCTCTCCGTACCATCCTGAGGGAAATTCGGTTGTGGAAAGGAAAAACCGGGACCTAAAGCAATCTTTAACAGCAAGGGTATTAGGCAAGGGCCGTAGATGGGTCGATCACATATATGGGGTACAACGGGCTCTCAATAACCAGCCAAGAAGCTCTCTAGGGGGTGTCACTCCTTACGAGGTCCTATTTGGGACAAGAATGTGGGTACCTGATCTTGATTGTGAAGGCACAGTGGCGGATGAGAAACCATTTGATATCCATGATCGTTTGGCTGTTTTACAGGATCTAAATGAATCCAGGACACAACAAAGTAACGTCCACCTGAAACAGACTGCCACTGGGGAAGTCAAGGCAGTCAAGGCAAGACCTGTCTGGATCCCAAAAGTCGGGGATCTGGTCAGAGAGAAGATTGCGGACAAAAAAGAATTTGGGCCATCCTACAGAAAACCTGTACCGGTCCTAGTAATTCAAGGTACAAGAACAGTACTTCTACCGCCTCTTGCCGGGAAAAAGGAGAAAAGATTTGTCTCTATTGACTTAATCAAATCACACTATGTGGCCGATACTAATCAGTAGGCCAAATGGACGCCACAGTAGCAGACGCCCTCCTCTCACTACAATTCAAGAAGTTCAAACGGAAAGACTCATCACGTTCGAGGAGCCTCCGATACGGAATGAAGGACTAAGCAACAATGCTATGGAACTCGTTCCCCTTGAACCCAAAGTTCAACTTCAAAATCAAACTCAAAATAACACACAAGTTGCAATAAGACCTAATACAGATGTCTACGTCAACATGCCTCGACAAGAGCAAACTACGATTTCATCAAATCACGATGCAATTCCAACAATTGATTGAACTGCTTCTGGCTACTTCATAAACTTTGATACGTTTTTCCCTGGATCCAAGTGAACCGGAAACAATGCCAGCCCAACAAACACGCAAGCAGCGGATTATAAACTTTCTACACTTTCTCAAAAAGACTTACCTGGTATCACCTTGGGTAGAACTATGGGTTATTACTGGGATACTATTCTTTCTTTTCTGGCTAGGCTTAGTTATAACTTTTAGCATGCTTATTAATGGACGATATCTACAACAAAGAACTGAAGCCGAGAAAGTGAATTTGATTCTGAAACCACATCAGTCTTCTCATCGAGAACAAAGAGACTTGTCTTCAGTGAACATCACAGCATTTCCTATACCGGACGGTATAGTTTGGGACAAAGTTGATTTTGATATATTCGGACCTACTGAGCTTTTAAAAATTTCTCATGTATTTAAAATTTCATTAAGTGATATCATTACCTCCGGTAAATTTTCTGATGATTGGGACTCTGAAACAGTTAATAACATGTTGTCTGATTTAGAAAAAACAGCCGCATTTCCGAACACTGAAATGTTAGAAGGTACTTCAGACTATGACACTTTGTACTGTTACCAACAATATGGTCATCATTTCTTGCACAAATCTATATCACCTAGAGATGTTTTAGAATACCACCAGTGGGAACATTGCCCTACACCACCAAAAGGTAGTTCACATACATTTGCACAGAAGTTTTCATATTTTTCAGGGTTTAACACCACTGATCCAACCTCTTATTATTACAAGGTTGCACCAACATCAGCACTGAAAATTATGTTGACAAACACCAAACAAATATACTCTGCTTCCTTTATCACCCAATTGTCTGAACAGGGGTTTGACCTATGGAAGGACACAATAGACTTAAAATCAGTCTGGGGTTCTAGAGTCTGGCAAGTCCAGGGAACAGAAGCGCTATTTAGAGCATGCCTCATTCCACAGCAGATGATATTCCTAAATGACACTGTGCAACAGACATCCTGTCTTGGACTAGCCAAGAGTAAGGACCTGAACACACCTCTGTTTCCAACACCATCACAGATGGAGCGGCAAAATACATCTTCACAAAAAGGGGCCACAGTTGATGACATTTTACGGTACAATAGATCAGATCCTGATTGGAAGGAATGGGTGGTTTGGCCCTTAGACACGAACATATGTGAGAAGAGATTCTGGGGTATGACCGAAGGGTTCCATATCAATAGGCCAGACCCACTATATGTACAAAGAGAACACCCAGGGGTAGTGACATCCTACAGTGTTGGGAAGTTGTGCCTTGATTGGCTAGAAACCTCAACACTATCAGAAGTGAAAAAACACTTTTCCTTACTCACACATGACATGGATCTTAGGGATTTTTTGTTAGGTCCCAGGAAATCACGTCAGAAACGTTTCATATATGCTGGCATTTACGCTGCCTATAATGAGAATTGGAAAATATCCCAACAAGAGGCTGCAGAGAGGATACGGGAAATAGACCGTATGAACTTGGAGAAAGCATTAGCGGTAGTGGATAATGGGTTAACAACTTTGGCCTCCAGGATCTATTCTTTAGGCAACATTGTATCTTCTGCGATAGACATACTTGAACAAGATTTGGCCATATTACAACACGGGCAATCTCAGTTACGTTCTATTATGTTGTTAAGCTCGACACTGCAATCTTTGAGTGAAGGCTATCTGCCTTGGCGTTTTATCAACAGCACGTCTCTGTTTTCTGAGTATAATCTAACAGATAAACAGATAGAAATGGCACAAAGGGGAGCAAAATATACAATGCTGCGTATTGACAAACTGGATAGATTACCGTTTACAGTGGCAGAATCACCATCCATTGAATGGCTAATCCATGGCCACATTATTCTCCCGGTCACGACCTTTCAATTTCAGTATTGCCTTGAACAAAATCAGGCAGGCAAATATGAAAAAATGGGTAAGTAATACATTAAGGAATCTTGGGAATTACCATACAGATATCGATGCCGGGGTGGGGATCGAGAAGTGTTTCTAAGTGGTACAAACTGCAAGACCGCTTTAAGCGGTTCTCTCATGTGCCAGGATATTTCTTTGCACGGAGCTTGTAATGGTTCTGTAGCGAACTTATCCTGCCACATGAAAGCGACTCCAGCGGCCGTGATTACTCCGGTGTTCAGGCTACTCTCGAATGGGAGTTACTTGATGCTGAACGATCAAGGTTGCTGTGGGATGCTTCTGGGCATTGCCTATCTGGTCACTGTAGACTCCAGGGTTACTTGCTGTCTCCAAGTATTGTTTCCCCCAGTAAATACAGTCAGGAAGGCGCCGTTATGGACTTCGTTGAATGTTTCCTTTATACAGTTTGATACTCTGAGCAGACTGAAAGCCATGCTTTTACAACAAACCGTACCCTTAACCTCTGCTCGAGAGACCTTTGATCTTCAAATTGCGAGGACCTCGGCTGAGATACAGGCACTTATACGTACAAACTGCCCCTTTGATTTCGCAGAAATGGTGGGTCGTATCTTTAATATGTCTGATACGAGCGGTATTGTACACCTATTTAAGACCATAGGGTCAGGATTTCTAAGCACCTTTCAGACAATCCTCTGAGTTATTCCAAATTTTATACACTCCGTATTAGGAAGCGTTTTTGGAGGTCTTCCGCTGATCCTGCTTTCAATAGCAGGTATTCTGATTGTCATACTTTTGCTATGCAATGGACGGCCCAGTCGCCAACGAGATGGCAAAAGCACTCCTGGAGCGTAAATACTGTGAAAGCATGGTACAGCATCTGGGCACACCTCGCCTACGGGAACTGAGCGCCTCTTGGTTCCTATCGTTTAGACCAGTCTGGATGGACTGCATCTTACCTGTTCTTCGATGTCTGTTCTGCGGATAAGAATGCGTGTTGGATCTCTGTCTGACACTTGCATCGGACACGCCTATGGAGTTGAATACCAAGCTGGAACCCTTGAGGTCCCACGCTCGGCAGTGTCCCAAGCGTATTCCTATACTGATGGCTGCATTCCTCGAGAACCCGCAGGTGCCTTTTGCTACAACTGAGTTGAGCATTAGCTCCTCACTAGCACACAGGTATCGACTACAGCACCAGCTGCCTCTACACCAGCTATTGGCAGTTCCGAATTTCATCTGTGCTCCATCAACGTACTCTGCGAGGTGTTACAAGGACCGTCCCCTGCCGCGGCAAGCAACGACGATGTTGCGTCTCCCAGCCAGGACACTTAATCTACAATTGGCTCATCGTGTGCTGGGAAAGAATTCGGCATTATTTTTATTTTTTAATCTTTTCAAAAACTCAACTAAAATTGGAACACTTCCTAAAAATTGACACTTTCACTGGAAAAGCATGGCTTTTTATCGCTTGTAGTGGTTCAGCTGATATAAACGAGCTCAACTGGGACTTTAGCCTTAAATGACAGTTCCGATATTAGCTTTTATGTTAATTTTGAATTTCCCCGATTGGACTGTTTTTAAATGGTTTTAACAACAACATTTTATGAAGCTCACTGATAGTTTTTATGCGCTACTACCGAGTAAAAAACAGTAGTTCGCTAGCATTTTTATCATTATTGACTGTTCAGAAGAGGAGTGGGTGTTATGTTTCATATAGGTACCCTAATATTGGCCCGGGTAACATCATACACCATCACCTACATTATCTCCTTTACACTACACAGTAACGAGCCTTTAGGATTGAACCTTTACCTAGTTCTAGTCCTGGGTGCAGAAGGAGGGTTTTTTCCTGAACAATAGTGTCCTATAACTCCATCAACGGACTCATACAGTATGAATGAATATTCATGAGAGTTCCTGGAAACCAGGCAAGGGCTACACACCACCTTCACAATATCTACGTACACGGTTCATCCCATACGTCCTCCTCACATCCAACAATGGCTAATGCAAGAAACAAGGGACAAAGAAACCCTAGATACTTTTTCGTATAAATATAGCACATATTGCTAGGGTTGCCAGAGGAGAACCGAGACTTCCAGGCCAACACACTGACCAGAGACGCTGAGGCTCCTGCATGCAGACGCTCCAGCTGACAGTGGTCTAGGACATCCCTCGCGGGGTGTCCAACTCGAGACCAGGACAGGGTCCCACACTCTCTCACTTCAGGTAATGGGGTTAGACTAAATCCTATGGGGATTCTTGGCTTTACACCTACTCACATGCTAGGTACACTTAGGTACATCTAGATAGGCATCGTAGGAGTACGCGCACCTTTTATAATGCATTTTATATTCATGTATGTATTCATGATTATTGCAAGATGGTAGAATTGTACTATCCTTTTATTCTCACTATACTGCTGATCATATATATCTGCTACTGTCTAACGGTTGTTTCAGCACATCTATTTTACACTAGAAGAACAACTGTGCAATAAACTCTTATTGTAACACGCCCGACTGTTTCTTCTGTGTAACACTCTGAGATCAGATAAGTGAGCACGAGTGACTGAGCGAAAAGTAATACATTGTTTCCACGGTCCTGAGGGATCAGGGTTGTCATGTTCTGAGGTTGCCAGAAACTATTCTCTCCCCGATAAGAGGAAATTCTAGTGGCACTGTGAGCTAGTTAAAGCAAAGAGGCTAACATTTCCGGTGGGGGTGCTCAGTTTATGTTATCCGGAACGCGCAGATCCTGTATGGGTAATATAGGAACTACACGACACCCCCTCCCCAGAGGGAGTGGACATACAGAGGGTGTAGTCACCCTAAAGGTAAGTAGTCCATTGACTACTACCTTCTAACCCCCGTAACGCCCCTAAATTGAGTATTAAGGGACACCCCTGAACCGTAATCCTCAGATTACCGACGACTTGCGAAGAAGAGGACAAAGAAGAGCCGATGCCTGCATGACAAGGAGCTCCAGCGACTGCTGTGGTCCCAGCCCAGCCAGCCTGTCTGTGAACCTCAAACCTTGCATGACTCATCCCTCAGACCAGTGACCTCTAAAACCCTGGGAGGACTGCCTGCCTTCAACAAAGACTCCTGATCCCTCATGGGCAGCAGACCTGTCCAAAAGCCAGGTTTTCAAGACCAAAACTCTGCCTGTGGAACTGCAAAGTCAATCACCTCTGCACCCGACGCCCGCGGCTCAAGTACAAGAGGCCTACCAGTCCAGTTAAGGTTCCCCAGCGATCCTGAGCAAGTGTCCCTCATGGGTTGACCCCTGCCGGACTCCATGTCGACAACAGCAGCCTCTCCACGACGATCCCCCCAACCTCCACCGCACTGGTAAGCTGACTTCTAACGCCAAAGGGTACCCCTGCATCCAGGGGCCCGGGGTAGATCTACTGACGGTGACCCAACGCACCAGCACACCCCTGTGCAGCTGTATGTTTTTTCCAAGTTCAAGATTCCCCATTGTTTTGCATTGGGCGCCCGGTGCTGTGTTGGCACTCTGCACCCGGGCCGCCTCTGTGCCGCTGGTGGTGTAAGTTCGGTGCTGCCTTGTGACCACCCCGTACTTACCTTAACCGCCAGAGAGTGGGTTCCAAAACTGTGCGACTCACCTGCAAGTAGTACCACTTTTTGATTGCCCCCTTTCTCTAGTGGATAACATTGGCACCAGATACTAAGTTTGACCTCTGCACCCAGCCCCTGTGCCGCTGGTGGTGCACTGAGGTCACTTACCTGAACCTTGCCTGGTATTGATTCTTCATCCAAAAGCTCAATTTTGTAAATCGTTTACTTACCTGCAAATTGCTAATTGTGTTTTCTCCCATAGGATAACATTGTATTGATTGAAAAATGCACAGTGTACACTTTTGATATTGAAAAACAGTGATATTGCAAAATATATTATACTGCAACAAAGTATCTTTGGTTCTATAAAATAAATATACTAAAAGTAATATTTTTACAAACCATTGGTCTCGTATTTAGTCATTGAGTGTGTGTAATCATTCCTTGCCTGTGTGTGTACAACAAATGCTTAGCATTACCTCTGATAAGTCTTACTGCTCGCCCACACTACCACAAAAGAGATCATTGGTATTATCTACTTTAGCCTCTGTAAAGCCTCTGAGGAGCCACTGGACTCTGTGCACACTATACCTTACTTTAGTCTAGTATATACAGAGCCAGCCTACATGGATGCCCTGCATTTTATTTCTGTGTTAGGTTTCATTTTTGCTTTTTATTTTGCTTGTTTATAGAATGTTACTTTTGGTCTAAAGCTGACACATGCTAGCACACAATAAAAGAGAAGATAACAAGGGGATCATTTAACAACTATAAAATGTTCACAAACACCTACTGAAGACACCTGAATATCAAAGTCCATACTTAATGGAGAAAACTTGGTAATACAGTATCACTTTTATTGTTGTGCAGGTTGACAGAAGGAAGCCAACAAATAAATACAGAAGTTCAAGGAAGCAAAAAATTCACATTTTGCAAATTTGTAATTCTTCACTTGTTGATAGAAGTATAGCAACTATTCACCTTCGGTTTTCTAGGAGAAAGACACAATTATTAAAGCACTAATTGGAATGTATATTTCCATATTGACAAAACGTAAGTTATTAATGAGTGCATCAAGCAAGCGCTTAATAAAAATGCATTTTTACTAAAAATAAGTTGAATATTTCAAGAGAGCAATAAACATATGGAAAGAAAGTATTAACCCACAAATGGCATTGTATTTTCCTAAAGTGGACACTGGCCAAACGTGACCTATTACTTTTAGCAGACTAAGGGGCATATTATCAAGAACGGCGTTAAAATTATCGCCGGTTTAGCGGCAGAAAACTGCTGCTAAAGCGGCGATAATGGGCTTGATAATATGCCCTGGAGAATTCCAATGGAAGCCCATGTTCACACCAGAACATGGACTTCTATTGGAATTCTCAAGGGATATTATCAAGCCCATTATCGCCGCTTTAGCAGCAGTTTTCTGCCGCTAAACCGGCGATAATTTTTAACGCCGTTCTTGATAATATGCCCCTTATAGTTAGAAAATTTTAGAATTGGTAGCCTTGTATATCTATTCATTATGAGGGTAATATCAATCTGTGAGTATCGCTAAAGGCATTTGCTGTCAAGAACAAGTTTGTATATATCTTAAAAAATAAGCTTTTGTATTTATGGGGATTAGGAAAGTAGGTCTTATCGTTCAAAAGTATTGTTTTGTAGCACAGAGGTGATTTTCTTTACCTCACCTGCCACTAATGAATTTTCTTATTTTATATCGGTAGAACATTTTGTGTTATGATTCACACATAAATATGAATCCCATTCACTGCGAAAGTGAAGGAGCAACAGAAGGAACTCCTAAGAGAGATATACCATCTAAAATAGTCATTTCGAAACAGTCCAAGTAGAGCTGCAATTCTCTGATCTTTCCTGCCTGGACTACTGGAGTGCCATCTAGGTGGCCATTCCTTCGCGCCTCTGGATGTCCAGATCAATGTATTCAAACTTTGAACCTCTACTGAACTCCAGCTTACATTGACTTTGTACATAACAATTGCTTTGCAATATATCCAAGTCTTTCCGTCATACACAAATTTTCAACTCAGTAGACAAACTCTTCACAAGGTCCTAAAAGCTGACAACTAGATCCAAGACTCTTTTTCTACGTAGAGTCTCTTGCTGCAAGCTTAAAAAGGCACAGAGCTAACCATCTCCAGTAGTGCTACAAATCTGTCGAAATTCCACCCTGTTCATGGCTTTGCCTGATTCCTGAATTACAAAAGCTAAATACAATTAAACTCTTCCTTGAGCTCCCAGTCTGCAGTGGCTCCGCTGGGTTCCCATCCTTCTGTAAGTCTACCTCACTCTTTTTAATCCGTCCACTGCAACTTCGATAAAGTGCTCCAAAGCTGGTACACAGAATGATGTTGGCAAAGTTAAAAACTATAAACCAAATCGTAATTATTCCGTCTGTCTGATTTAGCTTACCTTGCTTCCAACTTCACGACTCTTGGTCCTGAGTTTATTCACTTGTGATTCAGCAATGTCGGCTCTCTCCTCTGCTTCCTCAAGTTCATGTTGCACTTTCCTGAATCGAGTCAGATGTGCATTGGCTTGTTCCTCCTAATGGGAGGAAAACAGCAACATAAAAGGCATGTACCCTAGCTTGTCAAAGCCAATTGTAAACAGGATCGTTTTCTATTACTGTTGTAAAAACGCATCCTAACATACTTCATACAGGGCCGGACTGGCCGTAGTGGGCACCGGGCGTTTCCTCGGTGGGCCGCTAGGGTGGGGGCCGGTTTTGGGCCCCTGGGGGCCGGTTTTGTTACCGGGGGTCAGCAATATCAGCCCCCGGTAACAAAATCGGCCGAAACCGGCCCTCGCAAACAGCTCGGCTGCACCCCCCCTACCCCCGGGGGGGGGGGCAGCCGAGCAGTTTGCCAGGGCCGGTTTCGGTTCCCAGTCCGGCCCTGACTTCATATCCTGTCACCTTTAACATTTGTTTTGGTGCACAGAAAAGTTGCGTATAGGTGATGGGAATTCTGGTCCACTCATCTAAATGGTATAAAATCCAGAAGAGTTCACAGGTGATGAAGTGACTCATGATGATGAAGTGACTTGTAACGCGCACAGCTACTCCAAAGGAGTGTCCCAGCGACACGAATACAAACAGCGTCAAGTACCAACATTTGACCCTGATGTAAGCTGTTTTACAACTTTTAAGTCAATAGAAGATCATTCACCTAATCTGAACTGGAAACTGCTGGAACTTGTGATTCTAAGGAGCATATCTGAATGAACTATTCTAAACTAGAAATAAATGGCCCACATTTGTTCCAGGTATGTTGCTTCAGCCAAGACTACCCGTGTTCCTTATATGCCATTACATTATCTGTAACTCCCCTGAGCCTAGTCCTTCACACATGCGCCTTTGCAAGGCAGTTCAATAGAAAGGTTTTCAATAGATTAGATCAACAGTTGCAGCTCCCATCTATGGTGGGGGAATCCAGACCCTCACCTGCTGCCACCCAGAGGCTCTTTTAAAAAAATAAAAATCTTTTTATCATATTTTCTTGCAACAGTTTGTAAAACGATACATAGATCTACCTAATTCCCATGTTGCTGTGGCACACAGATGCATAGGAAACATCAAGTGACAGTGTAAGCCTTAAGTTAGAATGAAGTTGGTAAACACTCAGATCGGAAATGTCACAATTCCATCCCTAGACCTGCACAGATTACAGTCATTCCAGGGACTCTCCTCCCCCATGGCTCTCCCCATCACTCCCCGTCTGCCTCAGACCAACTGTCCCATATTTTTGCGAACTTCCGAGGCACCCTGCCCTGCACCACTCCATATTAGATTCCCAGTCTCTCAGTATAGGAATCTGTGCACAACCGCAATATCTTATCACGTCCCTTCTTGCCACCGCCAATGCAAACCTGCAAAGCGAAAATGTGTACCTAGCTAGGGTCACCTCTCCCTAGATGCCCAGACAGACCAATAGAGGAGATAGCTTCAGGACCTCCCCCAGCGCACCGAGAGCCTGCACTGAACCCCCTCCCAGAAGGCCTTTATTCTCAGGGACCACCAAAGTGTATGGAACAGCCTTCCCCACAGTCAGTAGCCCCTCAGGTAGCAGTCTGAGTCACATCTCCCCATAATGCAGACATGAGGGCAGGGATCCGCCATGTCAAGATGGACCTAATCTGTAAAATATCGTAAAAAATGCCCCATCCTCGCACAGCATATCATACTGGCTTTGCTAGTCCGCGAACGTCCGCCATCCCTTGCCTCCCTAGAGATCACCCAATTTTGTGATGCCAAAATATCCCAGTGCCGGTAGCCCGACACCCTTCGGAGCTCCGCCAACACACCCAAGTCCCACAGTGGTTCTCCAGTGTCAATTGACCCGCCTATCCCAGTCTTTTTGTCACACGCCTCCACGTCTGGACCACCAAGGCAGTCAGTTCCAGGAGGGTTGCCACTCTCCCTGCACTGTAGAGCCACCTTGTGAATCCAGTGGGCTCCAGTGCCCACCTGTCTGCCATCAGGGCCAGCTCCCTCTGATCCACAAAGGGCCATTCATTGACCAGTTGGAGACGAGCCACCCAATAGTACAGTTGAAGATCCAGCAGGGCAATACCCCCATCCATCAGACACCTCATCAGTGTCCCAAGAGTGATCCTCAGGGTAGCCCCATCCCAGAGAAGGACTCTAACCTCCGCTTCCACCGCTCAGAAAAAATGGTCGGGGACCTCAAACAATGAATTTTGCACAGCATAAAGGAACTTAGGAAGATAAATCATCATATTCAGGGCTGCCCTAGCCTGCAGGGATGGGGGAGCCGACGCCAGTGTTCCAAATCCCTGCGGAAGTTCTACAATATCCTCAAGTTCTTATCATAAAACTTATTACGGTCTGCGGTCAAATAGATTTCCAGGTAAGTGAAACCGAGGTGAGCCCACATCAGCTGCCGGGCCATTTGTCCCGAGATACCCAACGAGACAGCGGGTACACTGTGGATTTACCTCATTTGATAGTTATGCTGGAGAAGAAACCAAAGATTCACAGGATCTCCATGACCCTCGGTATGCAGTGATCTGGATCTGTAAGGTAGAGCAAGACATTGTTCGCATAAAGGGAGATCATATCCTCCCCGTCACCATCTCATTGGAAACCCAGCAACATTGCATCCTGATGAACTCAATTTGCCAGCAGCACCATCACCACCGCAAAGAGCAATGGAGAAAGGGGACACCCCTGCCGGGTGCCCCTACCCAATTCAAATTCTTCTGTGTGCCATTCATCTGCACCGTAGTCCTATGGTAAAGGAGGCTCACCCACGCCTGGAACTTGGGCCGAAGCCCATATGATCAAGGAGAGCCAGCAGAGAGAGCCTCTCTAAGGAATCAAATGCCTTCTCAGCATCCAACGCCAACAGAAGTGCCGGTTCGTGTATATGGAGTCGCCTGACCAGACAACCGAAGAGCTGCCAGAGATTGCGACGTGTAGATCTTAGCGCCATGAATCCTGATTGAACCTGTACCACCACGCCATCTATCTCTTGCGAGAAGCGATTCGCCAAAACTTTAGCTAGCAGTTTAGTTTCCATGTTTAGGAGGGAAATTGGTCTGTAGGAGGCACAGTCCCCTGAGAGCTTCCCGGGTTTGTGAATCAACACTATCAGCACTTGCCTAAGATTCCGGGGAAGCTCACCCTGCATCTGAGCCTCGCAGTACAGAGCATGGAAGGGCTTGATCACCTTGCTCTTAATACATTTAAAAAACTCAGAGGAACGTCATTTGAACCTGGGGCTTTCCCACTTCTGATTTGGGTCAGGGCTTCAGCGATTTCTCTCTCAGTGATCACGGCCTAAAGTGAATCCCTAGCCTCTCTACTTAGTCTAAGCGCTAGGACATCATACACAAAACCATGCATGTCCTCTTCCTTCTCCCAAGAGAGAGATGAGGAATAAGAGTACTGAGGTAGCGCACAAAGGTCTGGGCTATTGCTGTGGGAGTTTCCGTTCTCAACCCCTTTGGCGTGCATACCTCCGGGATCCAACATTGGCACTACTCCTTCCAGGCCAATCAGGCCAGCATCTTTCCCGCTTGTTCCCCTTCTCATAGATTCTACCCTGCCTTGCTCTACAAAGTGTCCTTACTTCCTGATGAACCAATCGTCTATATTCCTCCCTGAGTTAAGAAAGATTACTTGCGTTCTCCGGGTCAGGCGGCTCCACATACCTAGCCTCCTTTTCCAGCAATTCCCTTTCCAGCTCCATCGCTTTTCGATGTCTCTCCCTATTCTTCCCAACCACATGCGATATTAGCTGGCCCCGCACCATCGTCTTATATGCCTCCCAAAGTACCATCCCAGAGGACACTGACCCCTCATTCTTCTGGAAATACTGGCCAGACACCTCTAAGTTGCGGTATCAAGTATCCCAGTCAGTCAGCTCCCACTGGTCCAGGTGCCAGCCGGATCCGGAACGGGGCCCTTGCACCCACAACTCCGTGACAATCTGGGAATAGTCTGACTTGCCCCTCATCAAATAGGCAGAATTTCCGTATCAAAAGCTTTGGGTCCCCGATAACAGAGAGTAGTCAAGATGTGCCAACAAAAGGGAGGCATTGGCTGCATGAGAAAACTGGCTGTCCCCCGGGTGAGAGGCCTGCCACAGGTCCTTCCACCCCAGGGCCCCCAAAAAGGAGCGAAGCTGTGGGTAGGCCCGGGTTCCCCTCCACCCCCGTATGTACCATTTAGTCCACCTCTCCGTACAGGGTCAGGTTGAGGTCGCCTCTCACCAGTAACAAGGTATCTGGGTAGTCAGCGATCCATTTTCCCAGGCCCTCCTGGCCGGGCCCCTGGAGGCCGGTGGAGGGGGGGGTTCGAGGAGGCTACTATTAAATGCTCCCCATTCCACACGCCACCTACCGCCGCCCATCATCCAGATGGATCTGTCCATGTGTTTGTTATTTGGAACGCTGTGGATCTGCCAATAAGGATTACAACCCCCCTGGCCCCAGCAGATTTATCCTTGCCTCTTCCCAGGAATTCACAATTGGAACCCCTCAGGTGCCTTTCCTGCAACAGAATCAAATCCAGTGCTTGTCTTGTTAAGTACAGCAGTACCACCCCTCTCTTCAGCTTGGTTCAAGCCTTTTCACATTCCATGAGAGGATTCTAAGGGAGGTGCCCCAGGCTAGTTGTTGAGAACCTATCTGTACCATTGTCTGTGAGTGATATGAGTGTTCTAAATCACCCCATCTCCCACTTTGTCCCCACTTCTGCTATAGCGTCCGCAACTCCCTTCAACTATCCCCTCCCAACACCCCTCCCTGCCACCTCGTGTTTCGAGTATTGAATGACCCCCCCCAACACTTGAGGCACATGTCGGCCCCCCAACCCAACTTTGGGTATTGCTTACAATCATAACTCGTCCATTAGGGGTATTGTGTGGCCAGCCCCGCTGGTTCAGGCTCTGTCTGGGGAACAGCCACCCTGCTCATACAGCCACCCCACATCCCCCGAAGTCCACAGGAATTCCTTTGCATCCTCCCATCAGGTGACCTGTCAGACGACCTCATTTGCGATCATGGAGGTGACTCTCTGGAGGTCCACTTCCTCAAAGTCTGCACTGGAGCTAGTCAATTTTCTGACAGTCCCAGATCCCGAGCCAGGGCCTCCCTCTGGTTCGCTGTGGGCTGCAGGAGGCCACGTTGTAGCTCCGTGACTGCCTTGTCTCTCTCTGTTTGTGCCTAAGCCTTAATGGAGGTCACCCTTGTCCCCCTTTGTGTACGCAGTCACGGCCGTCGAGCCTGCCATTCAGGCGAGTGCTCTCCATCATGACCCTGTGGCAACGGGGGGGCCCTGCCTCTCCAGCCAGAACCACACCACCTTCACCTTCATGAAGAAATGAACTGCTCTGCCCACCGGCACCTGGATATGTGCCGTAAACAGCAAGGCATATTTGAAGTTGAGATGGCGCAGATGTTTCTTCACAGCCAAAAAGGACTCATGTTTATGTTGGACCAAAGACTTATAGTCCTGGTAGATGCTCAGTAGGCTGTTCTCAATTCGCCCGATCCCGTGAGTTCATGCCAGTTGTAGAATATTGTCCTGGCCCCAAAACTTGAGCAAGTGGGCCACTATTGGTCTGGTTGACACTCCAGGCACCAGGGGGACCCAAAACCCTATGCAACCTCGCCACATCACCTTTCCCCCCAGCAACTCCAGAGGACAGCCATTGCTTCACAAAGAGCTCCCTCGAGGGTCCCTCCGCCTTCTCCGAGACCCCCACCAAACGCATATTGTTACGGCGGGAACGCCCCTCAGCATCTTCCACCATGGCTTATAGGACTTCCACCTCCCTCTGCAGCCTGGTCAACCTGTCCTCATGGTCCGTCACGGCCGGTTGAAGCCAGGCCATAGTTGACTCCGCATCAGTGACCCTATTGGCCAGTTTGGTGTTGTCCGCCCTCCGGAGATCCACATCAATCACCACTGCCTCTATTTTATGCTCCAGTGCCTCCTTCGTGTCTCGGATGGCCACCACAGTTGTGGCCATGTAGACCGCCAAGTCCATTACGTCCCCTTCCAGAGCGTGGCCCTCCATGGCCCCCTTTACTGGCATGAACCTCCGGTTTATTGCGCACCATTGTGGGGCCAGCAGGTTCAGGCCCACTATCATCCACCAGCTCCCCCACCAGCAGCCAAAGGTCCAAATGGCCCTCAGCTGTCTCTCTCGTGGGGCCCCGCACCAGACGGGGGAGGGCCTCACTGCCAAATCACTTCCAGCCCCACCGAGGGCCAGCTCCTTCTCCTGGCCCACCAACAGCTCTAACAGGGATCCAAGCCACCGATGTCTCCCAGGGCCAACTCCTTGGCCCCGCTGTGAGAAGTTGGCCTGGTATATGCTGTCCACTAATTATAGTGGGCACCTTGCACCAGTCCAAACAACCCCTTATTGGAGATAGGTTAAAGACCACCTTTATTGAAAGCTATCCTAGTGGTAGCTATGGAGAGCAGCCTTCAGGCTAAGTCTTGAAGGAATGTAAAGCAGCTTGTTTTACCAGTCTATAATCTCTTGAGTGACCAAATGAAAGAGCACCACACCAGGTATATATTCAAAATATATGTATTTATTGCTAAACACACACCCCTCTAGTCTCTTTATGAGGCTAGAGTTCGAAGTACACAAGTTATAAGTTATTTAAACACAGTAATAGCACAAATACACGTTTGGGCCCTAGGGGCGTACCAAACCATATACCAATAAAGTGGTATAAGAACCACGACTGAGCTAGACACTAGGCCTAGAGCCTCTAGAAGTGCTTGGACCACAAGGAACCACCCAAGGTAGTGACACAGGGGACCCACGGGGGACGCGTGCAGTGTAAATACACAACCGCGAGACGCCGTTAACTTCTATGGAGAAAGTCGCGATCAGGAAATTAAAGAAAAGGGACACTTAAAGGAGGACTTGGAGCAAACCCTTTGAGAACTAGGACTTTCTAGAGTCTCTACCCACGGGAGCACCGGAGTACTCGTGTTACCTCACCCAGGGAAGCCGGGTGCATAGGTGCCTTTCGGGGTCGGGTTTCGTCGTCGATTTGAATGGCGATCTGCTGCAAAGTGCTGCTGGCGACCAAGTGGAAAGTGTCCGGGTGGATCCAAGAGTGGATCGGAGATCTGAAGAACCTGAAAGCAGAGGGGACAGAGTCTGGGTCACTAGCCAGTGACCAGGAAGGCGATGAGCAGATGCCCACCGATGTCGGGTGCTTCAGGTGCGTTGACGGTCGTCTTGACTCTTCAGCCACGGGGTCCAGGAGGCGTTGTCGGCGACCAGGAGCAGGATTCGGGCTGGTACACGATGTCTGTCGAGTGCTGAGGCGTCGGCGACCGGATTGGACCCAACAAGCCTTGGCAACGGCAAGTCTCGATGAAGTTGAAGATTGACGATTATTCAGACCAGCAAGGTCTGAGGAACTCACCCAGCAAGGATAAGTGAGGGCAAGCCTGGAGCAACCAGGGAGCCCAAGAAGAAAAGGATTGGCCTTCGTGAAGGGCTACTAGCCAACGGGCTAGCGACCGCGAAGGAGCCTCGAGACGGTGCACGTGGATCTGGCTCACAGGACACTCGTGGAGTGGAGGCCAGTGATCTTCGGTGCAGTTGGTGCTGGAGGCTGGGGCTACTCGGAGCCCAAAGCACGACTTCGTGGGAGACCCAGAAGAGGATGCACTTGCAAATGTGCTCGGTGTCCAGGGGTCACGGTTCCACGTTACCCACGACAGCTACGGGCCTCAGCTTTGCTGGGGACTCAGGGCAGCCTCGGGGAAGTCTGGAAATCCACCTCTGGTGATGCGAAGACTTCGGCGTCCGACGGGAGCTTCAGAAATGCAGACCGGACAATTGCTTCTTTGGTGCCTGCCAAGCAGGGGAGTCACTCCTTGACCCCAAGGGAGATTCTTCAGTCCTCTAATCTTGTAGTAGAGCGTCGAAGGTCCAGGATTCAGTGTCAGAGTTTCGTCCAGGGATAATCTAAAGTCCTAAGGACTGGGTTCCTATACTTATACTAAGTTTAGGGTTGGACTACTCTGTGGCCCCACCTATGGGTGGGTCAGGGCAGAGGGGTGGCTACACCCCTTTCCCTTTGTCCAGTTCGCGCCAAAGCAGGGGCTGGAAGCCCCTGATCCGGTTTGAACTGGGGTATGCACAGGGACACCAAATGTGCTCCCAGTGCAGGACTTCAAAGCACCCGAAAGTGCTCCCACCCAGCCCCAATACACATTATCCTGTCTGGGGAGGTGGTCACACCTCCCTGGGACAGGAAACCTATTGTCCAGGCCTCCCCTGCCGGAGTTTCGTCCAGCAGCAGGAGGCCAGACTCGTGTCTGTGGCAGCAGCATCCATTTTGTGATGCCAGGGCTTTAGAAAGAAGTTACCGGCCAGGCCAGGGTTAACATGTCTCTCCCTCTAGAAGGGTGGAATGCTACCCCCGCCGCCAGAATTGGCGGGGGGGTAGTATTCCAAGATGTTTGACACCAAACACAACATGTTTAGGTGCAGCCATTCCAAAGTTAGCATTTAACGCGAGGTTATAATGCGCTTAAGAGTATATGGTCAGGCTGCACTACAAACAGCATCAGAGAGGGGTCTCCGAACGCTGCAGAGGGGCCCTGCTCATGCAGGGGCACCCTCTCACATAGGAACCACGCACTCTGCCTTCAGGATTGATAAGGCCTGCCATAGGAGTGACTTATAGGTTTATATGTGTGTATGTATTTAATGATATAGGTAACCTATATCACAGTAAGGGGTGCATGCACCACCTTACCCAGGCTGCAGTAGCAGACCTGTGGTGTCAGTTTGGATGGCCTTCCAGGGGTGGCATAATACATGCTGCAGCCCATGGTAGGCCTCTGAGGTACCTATGCCCTTGGTACATAGTATACCATATACTAGGGACTTATAAGGGCACTCCAGATTCCAATCAGTGATGTGCCTAAGGCACATGGAAACCATTTTAGAGAGGAAGCAGCTAGGCTGGGGTTCTGATTAGCAGGGCCCCAGCCAGACTAATGTCGAAAAACAGTGAAGCATCAGCAAAAAGTGGGGGTACCCATGTGAAGCAGATCCTACTCTCCTACACCCGCTGTACCAGAAGAGGAGTGAGGGTGTCAGATGGCATGGACCCCAGCCAGCCCCAGCAGTGTTGCATCTCATAGTTGTGCCCCCCTCGGATGAATCAGCACCCAAGGGCTCTTCATGTCATCTTTAAGCTCACTCCGAGATCATCGGGTCGAGCTGCGCAGTCCCACCGGCCAGGTCCACAGCACCCTCGTCGGACTCCTTGCACTCCTCCGTGCCGTCCAGTGCCTCCTTATGGTGTCGGGCCAGCACAGCCTCCCAGGCTGCCCGATCACATTGCCACCTGGCCCGGCGCACCTCGCCAGACGCATCGCCCACGGTGCTCCAGATCAGGCCACTCCAGGCCCCGCTGGCTCCTCTATGCTGTCGGGCACTCTTCCGGGCCATTGGCAATCAGCAGCTGCAGAGAGGGAAATGGCCACTACAATGCGGCCGTTTCCACGCATAACTTAACCACGCATGCATTACAACGCATGCGTGGTTACCACGAATAGCCTTTACCACGCATACCTTTACTACGAAATACGTAGTAAAGGCGTGTGTTAAAGGCTAAAAAAAAAAAAGGGGTGGCTTGGAGGGGTCTCCCCCCCCCCCCAAAAAAAAACGTGAAAAAAAAGGGGGATTGGGGGGGTTTCAACCCCAAAAAAGAAACCGCACCTATATTAGTAGGGATGTGGAGGCAATCGGCGTCGTTAGAGGAAACGGAAAAACACTTCCGTTTCCTCTATACGACGTGCAACGTCAACACGGAAGAAAAAAGAGAAGAGACGACGTGGAGAGGTAAGGGGAATTTTAAATTTAATTTAAAAAAAAGCAGGGGTCCGATTTTAGGGTTAAGGGCAGGGGAGGTGTATTTGTAAGAAGGGTTTAGGGGTGGGGGAATAACCTTTACCAAGAGTATGCCTTTACCGTGCATGAATTTACAACGAAAATCGTTGTAAAAGTATGCGTGGTAAAGGAATATTCGTGGTAAAGGTTATGCGTGGGAATGGCATTCGCGTTGTAACGCATGCGTGGTAAAGGCATGCGTTGCAACGGAATGCGTTGTAACGTCATACAACCCTGCAGAGAGTGCTCCACCGCGGCCCAGCTCACCACGCCAGCCACCAAGCGGCAGAGACTGCAGAAATTCGGCCTTTAAACCCGACTCGGGCTCCACAGCTCCTCACAGTCGCCCCGACACCCCCAGCACAGAGGCATGGGGCTGAGACAGAGGGCTCAGGATACTCACACCAGCAGGCCAGTGGTGTCAGAACTCCGGGCTATGCATCAAACTTTATTGCTGTAGTGGCCACGTCAAACCCCACGAAGCTCCTCTTGACAAACGTTTCTCCATGCCCAGCTGTTCAGCTGAAGGTAAAAACTATATTGTCCTTGAATATTATAATGTACTAAATAGTTCTCAAAAACTCCTGTAGTAGAAGAGTTCCTCTTACCAGAATCTCTTTGGAAATGTATAAAAGTAAGTGACAGCACATTGCTTTAATCAGGAATGTTATGGTAGTGCTTTCTCCTAGATGAGACTTTCTTTTTAACATTTTAAGAATTCCCAGCTGAGCTTTTCAACATTGATATTGCATAGTGCGGTGGTTCGATTCATAGATATCACACATTGTTTGTATAATCACAGTGATCTGGAAATAAAGTCATTCTACAGCCAGAAGAAGTCCTGGCAGGAGTTCTGTGAACAAGGAGCTCTATTTTGATGTGTGCATAGGAGCCTGTATCACAAAGAGTATGTTTAAAAATATTTGATAACTTACCGATTCCTCAACTTGTCTCTTGTAGGCTTTGACCTTTAATTGCAATTTGTCTGCTAGGTCCTGGAGTCTTAGGACATTCTTCTTATCTTCTTCAGACTTTAAGCAAAAGGAAAATGCACATCATCAGTGCAATCGTTGGTTGTACTTTCAATGATCACAGTCTGGTAAACGTTGAAGCAAATGTAGACTACATGTAGAAGATGTTTACTCTGATGAGAACATCAGTATGAGTGAGGATGTACAATGATTAGGTAAATAAATCTACAGAAATTGTAGTGTTTAGATTTCTGTTGATATTATGGTGATATGTATGTACTTGGATGTTGCAAATCATTCAATGAGGTTAGCAAAGACCTATAAAGATGGTACAATATAATAGCTTCTGAGCCACACCGGACACGTCTTCTGGTATGAGCAGATGTAGTTGTCCAAGGCGCCTAAGTGAATCGAGACTTAGAGAGGGAGTACTTAGAAGGTAGTTCTTTTTACATTCCAAAAGCATTGCCCTCAGAGGAGTTAAAAGAAAAGCTAATATGTAAACGAAGGGAACGAAAGGTGCAGTCTAGTTAGGCTTCATGGAGAATAGCTAATTACTTATGACTATAACATAATTCGGACAGTAAATATGCAAATACCTGATATGTCAGTTCCTTAGCTCTTCTCTCATACTTGCGAACACCCTTAATGGCTTCTACCCCACGTTTCTGTTCAGCTTCCAGCTCGTTCTCCAGTTCATGGACCTGAGAATAGTGTTAATAAGATATTATTATGTATATTATGTCACTAGCCCCTCCACTATCTAACCAAGCTTCAATATATAACTCACTCTGCTCTCCAGTTTCTGGAGCTGCTTCTTCCCTCCTTTCATCGCGAGCTGCTCGGCCTCATCCAGGCGATGCTGCAGGTCCTTCACGGTCTGCTCCAGGTTCTTCTTCATCCTCTCAAGATGGGCGCTTGTGTCCTGTTCCTTCTTCAGCTCTTCAGCCATCAAAGCAGCCTTCATGAAAGCATAGAAATGTGACTTACTATTGAACAAAAAGGATTCTTTTGAATCACATTAACTAAAAATAGTCATAAAATACCATATAAGTACTGTGTCAGTAAGTGACTGTTTTACTTGACTGAGCTTTTACAATTACAGTTTGTATATTTGTGCAATAACTAGTCACAAGTGTGCACGTATATTGTTTTGTGAGAATTCCAAATAAATATTTACTTAATTCCTTAGTTTCAATTAGGAACCTACATCAGTAATGGCCTTCTTGGCTTTTTCTTCAGCATTCCTGGCACCCTGGATGGCTTCCTCTACTTCGCCCTGGAGCTGGGAGCTGTCACTCTCAAGCTTCTTTTTGGTGTTGATCAAACTTGTATTCTTAAAAAGAAAGAAACATACATTCAACATTAACCTGTGAGTAAGTGGAAAACCACCAAGTTCATAATTAGTTGCAAACCGCACTATACCTGACAGAAATGTCATGTGCAATGTGCTCTTTGCAGTGGGGGCTCCTCCGCTAAGGCGGAAGAACGTCGTCCCACTGCTTTTTAGCAGTGAAATAAAGGAAAAATAACATGAAAATAACTTGACGTTATTATCATGTTATTTGTTCCTGCTGTGCAGCTTTGCAGGGCGGGGCTGCTCTGACGACAGAAGCAGGTGGAGTGGTGAGCTCACTTTGTATATGCGCATGCATGTTTGGCCGCCCGTCTCGAACCGGCCAAACATTCATGAGCAATTTACATGTTCTCCACCCAGGTTGTACTGCAGCCTGGGTGGAGAACATGTCCAGGCTCTCACTGCCTGTCTGAGCTCCGAACCACGGTGCTCAGACCAATCACAACGCTGCATTGCAGCGTTGTGATAGGCTATGGGGAGCCTGGGTGTGCTTCCTGTTCTGGCGAGAGTGAGGGACTACGGAGGAGAGATGCACCAAGAAGGTAAGTTTTTTTTTTTTTTTACACCTGATTTCCCCCCACCATCTCCCCCACCTCCTGCCCCGCCACCCCTGATCCTTGCCGGCCTCCACTGGCTCTTTGCACCCTTTATACACTTATTTTTCTTGAAGACCCCATTGTTCGTAATAGGATGTTTATATATATCATGAAATGTATACCAAAAAAAGGTTCTACCTGAGAATGGAGGAGCTGCAAACGTTCGCTGGCATCAAGAAGTTCATGTTCAGCAGATTTGCGAGATCGTTCTGTCTGTTCAAGAGCAACTCTTAGCTCTTCAATTTCTGCCTGTTGCAGATTGTTTCTACGTTCAATGACAGCCACCTGCTCCTTCAGGTCTTCTTGTCCCCTAGTAGCATCATCAAGATGTAATTGGGCATCCTATAAAAAAAGCATGTTATGACTTAGCTATCTTTAGCCAAAATGAAAGGGAGAACACCACTTGTCTGCTGTTATTATCAAAGTACCTTGAGTTGACCTTGTACATTCCTGAGTTGCTTCTGTGCTTCTGCAGCCTGGCGGTTGGCATGGCTGAGCTGAATCTCAATTTCATTAAGATCTCCTTCCATTTTCTTCTTCACCCTCAGGGCATCATTTCTGCTTCTGATCTCAGAATCGAGTGTGGTCTGCAGAGAATCTACAGCTCTCTGGTTGTTCCTCTTCAGCTGTTCAATCTCCTCATCTTTTTCTGCAATCTTCCTGTCAACCTCGGATTTCACCTGGTTCAGCTCAAGTTGGAATCGCAGGCTCTTAGCTTCTTCATGTTCCAATGATCCCTTTCATAACGTAAAAATGTACAGTTTGAAGACCATTTAATCATTGCTTAGAATCACCAATTCAACTGAATTGTTTTATTGTTATTAACATGTCTGTTTTACATACTTCTGCTTCTTCCAGGGCTGTTTGGAAGTCACTCTTTTCTTGTTCAATCTGTTTTTTTGCTTTTTCCAGTTCATGAATAGACTTTCCGGTTTCTCCAATCTGTTCAGTAAGATCTGAGATCTCCTCTGGAAAGGATATAAGTATATATAGGTAGCATTTTTCTAAACAAAAACTGTATTAACCTTTGAATAATCAATATTAAAGAGGTATGGGAGATTGCTATGCTGACATTCCCCTGCAAACAAATTGGTAATGAATCATTTTTCTTTGTATACCCGAAGTTAAATTGTCTGTGCTTTGAGATATTCAACTGATTTCTAGGCCATTATAAATAGTATGACGTTTCTCAACTGTAGTTTTGATAAGTAGCCTTCTCTAAATATTTTGGGTTTGGCTTCTAAGTCTTGTCCAGTGGGCTCCAGAAACCCAATGGCCTTTTCCAGGCTTATTTTAGACTCTATCTAGTTAACCTTCCACTGTTTAGTTGATCACAAACATATTCTTTTGATTCATATATGCCTCACAAAAGACTGTATGTAAGCTGTGGACAAACCTCAGAGTCACTAGCCTCTTATTCTGTCTGAGATGTTAACTCTGTTCAAATCACGGCCCTACTGAATTTGCTTCATTCAACCATGGACACATCATTTAAATGGTCCACGACATTTTTCGGAAAAGTCTCTGCAATTTGGTAGAGAGGGTTTGTTACAATGGCAGCCAGTCTGACTTAGAAGCATCGTTCATTGCTAACTCAGATGAATAAAAAATGTTGGGCAGTTTCTATCCCAATTCTAGAATAGTCAATTCAAAGATTGCATCATTGATGAATAAAAGAAACTTTAATGTGATACATCTATAGTTCAGGTGTTGCTATTGCACTAATGAAAAATAATATTAAAAACTAAAAAAGACTTTGGGTCTGATTTCGATGTCGGTCGTAGTTGTCTCCGACCAACACCGTATCAGTGTGGGAACCGCCCGACCATAGGTCGGCGGATCCGCACACCTGATTATGATGCAGCAGCACATGGTGCAGTCGCAAACTCCCATTTCTCTATGGGAGCTTGTGCGTCAGGTGGAAACCGCCTGCAGCACAAGCTCCCATTGAGAAATGAGAGTTTGTGAAAATCCCTGCACCGTGTGGCAGGCACCTCATGGTGCCTGCCACAGAGTGCAGGGATTTTCAAGGGGGGGACCATAGGTGACCCCAGGGCCACATACGGAGGGCCAGGGAGGAAGGGGGCCCTGCTTGGGGCCCCCAAAGTCGCTTTCCGACAGCCTTTCCATGTCGGAAAGGCCAACATGGAAAGGCTGTCAGAAACAAACTTCATAATCCCGACGGCGGAAACGCCTTCCTTAAGGGATTATAGGCCATTCCGGCTGGCCGACGGGCTTCTTGAGCCCTTCGGAACCGAGTCTGATTCCGCAGCCAGTTTAGACTCCGACCGCCGTCATTGTAATGCAGTGGTTGGAGTTTAAACCTACAATGTCGGTCGGAAAGCCTCCGACCAGCTGTCGGAGCCTTTCTGACCGACATTGTAATCAGGCACTAAGTATTTTAAAATAGACGGCTTAATCACCTATAAATCACAAATATGGTTGGTCATTATGTTAACTAAATTTTTGTGAGTATTAAGATTGGTGAAATTGTTAACAGCTATCATTTCTTTGTATGTTGAGTAACCTGAGCGTTATTAACATATACTGAGAAGCTTACGTTGCAGGTTCTTATTTTCACGTTTCAAGGTTTCAAGATGATCCAGAGACTCCTCGTACGCATTCTTCATCTTGAACAGTTCAGTACTCAAGGAGCGGGTATCCTTCAGAGCAGCTTCCAATTCAGCTTGGCCTTCCTCATACTTTTGTTTCCAGTCTGCAAGGACCTGTTAAAAAAATTATGCTGTATACTTAGTAAACCTGCACAAAGTAGTTGAAATGCTTTCTATGAATCTTTGTGTCAGGTGTTACCTTATCAAAGTTCTTCTGTTTCTTGTCAAGAGCTGCAGCAGCACTGTTAGCTCTCTCAACATCGACCATGAAGTCCTCTACTTCACATTGTAGTCTCTGCTTGGTCTTTTCCAGAGATGCACACTTGGAGTTCACAGCCTCAACCTGCTCCTCTGCATCCTGTAGTCTCTGAGCAAGCTTTTTCCTAGATATTTGCAAGAACCAGATTATTATACAGTGAAATAACTCAACTATTTCACATCAAAATATATTGGCTTATTGAAGTCAGCATACTTGGCCTCTTCCAGTTCCTCTGTCCGCTGAATGGCATCCGTTTCATACTTGGTCCTCCACTGGGCAACTTCCCCATTGGCTTTGGACAGAGCACGCTGGAGCTCAGCTTTAGCTTCTTGTTCTTCTTCATATTGCTCACGGAGCAAATCACAATCATGCCGAGCAGATTGCAAAGCGTGTGCCAAGGCATTCTTTGCCTGTAGGTAGATCAAAATGTAAATACACCTTCACAGTATTAATACAGTATGACACAGCATGTCAGTATGAAAGAGTAGAAGTGCTGTGTTTTTTTGAATGACATTGGTTCAACAATAAGTGTTTATTATGTTGTTATGTTATGTAGAATTGTAGAGCGCACTATCACCCGGGAGGGTATGCTGGCGCTGAGCAGGCGTGAGCCTAGCCAAACCTAACGCCTAGAGGGGACTATTCGAAAAGCCAAGCCTTCAGCTTCCTGTTGAATTCAAAAAGTGTGAAGAAGGCTCTTATGTGTAGTGGTGTGTTGTCCCACGCTTTAGGATCAATGTAAAAAAAGGCTTGACTACTGGATCTGGCTTCTCTATGCGTGGGATGTGTGCAGGTAGGGGCTGGACGAGCGGAGGTGTCTGGAAGGTTTGTGAAAGCAAATGCGATTGTTGAGGTATGCAAGGCCAGTGTTATGTAATGCCTTGGAAGTGTGAGTGAGGAGTTTAAATTGTGCTCGTTTGTGAATGGGAAGCCAGTGGAGTCCCTTTGGGTGTGGTGTGATGTGATGTGAGTGCGGTGTGAAATGTTTAGAGTGATTCTGGCTGCTGAGTTATGATTAGTCTGCAGCCTTCTGGTGAGTTTAGCTTTAGTTGGTCTTCATCCAGTGGGCAAATTCAGTCATGCAGGCATTGAATTTGATCAGGATACTGGCATCTTGTCTGTGAGAGAGAGAATGAGTATTGTGTGGTTGGTGTAGGAGAGGATGTTGATGTTGTGAGAGTGGATGAAGCTGGCTAGAGTGATCATGTATGCGTTGAAGAGGGTCCGGCTCAGGAAGAATCCTTGCAGAACTTCGCAGATGATGTCACAGCCATTCAATCTGTATAATGCCAGGCTGACTGACTGGGTCCTTCTAGTGAGGAAAGAGCAGATCCATTGGAGTGTGTGTCCTTGGATCCTGATGTCGTATGGGTGTTGGTTGAGGATGGGGTGGGTGAGAGACCGTGTCAAATGCTGCAGAGAAGTCCAGGAGGATGAGGGCTGCTATGTCTCCTCTGTCCAAAGTCATGCGGATCATGTATCAAAGAGCAGTCATATAGAGCAATGTATTTCTATATGTGATGATCTGGTGTGACAGAAGTATATGTAACCAAACTTAAATGTTTCTCAAATTTCAGTGACTTGATATGCTTTTTTTCATGGGCCTCTATCTGTTTGAAAAAAAGGTCTTTACATTGGGCTCATGCTTAAGATAAGATTTAAGGAAATCTGGACTCAGACAGCAGTGACTAGGCCTTTATTGATTTGCTAATGTGCCTCTGCCGTACTTGTAAGCCTTTGCTTATCCTGGAGGTACAGATCACTATCATGCTTCCTTTAGCTTGAGGAAATCATACTGCTCGATTCCCCTGAGCTGTTTTTAATTTGAGAGAACTAAGATATATGGCCACGCTGCTTCTGCCTTAATGCGTTTTGATATACACTGTTACAGAACAGTATCATTTCCTAACAATGTCAATAACCTATGGGTTCTTGTTCTGGCACCAGTTTGTATCCCTAACAGGTTCTCCTATCACCACCTCACTGGACCTGATCTGTCATCAAGCACTAGCCGTCTTGTGTTTCCAGGTGGAAAGTTTGAAAGACTTTGGCCAGTGATGTCAGAGATCTTTTTTTCAGGGTATCTCAGTTGTTGACTAATTTTGTATCTTTTCTATCTGAACTGAGCGCCCAGTGAAGCCACTTCACAGTCATACAAGAATCTCACTAACTCATCCACTCTATTTGCGTGGGCTTCCTTAACTGCGTGAAAACGTAGTTTGCATTCCATTACCTGACCTGATGTGGATGAAAAGGTGGTGGTGCTTTGAAAGGGACGTATGCATGTTCTGGAGCTCCATTAATATTGTGTCTATGTTCCCCTTATGCTACTATTCCCATAAAATGCATCTCATTCATTTCAAATGCTGTTTCTGTCAGCAAAATGTGGCCTTCAATATTCTGTGAAGACATTTGCTTGGGGCAGAGTTTTAAAAGTCGAAAATAAGGTACCTTTGTTTCCTCTTCCAGCTGTCTCTTCAGCTCTTCTGTCTGCTGAGTGAAGGCTTGTTTGCCTCTAGAGAGTTGGGAGATCAACGATTCCTTTTCATCCAGCTGGCGAGAGAGTTCACCTTTAACAAACAATCAAGTCATGTAAGTAGCTTTCATGTAAATTTTAAATGCTTTCCTGACATATTTTTGTTTCTTCTTGTGATTCCTTTTCTGAGGTTGTGCATATGCAGTGATTATCACCTCACACCAAGAGCGTGAAACTTTGTAGAATCCACTGTCATAAGGAATGCATTACATTAAAGATAATTGTGAGGTGCTTTGAGAAGAATGCTATCAGTCATACATGGTGAAACAGGGTATCCATATTGCTAAATACTCCTTTATGAATCT